>CM063498.1:257710-285710 GCA_032207245.1 Pardosa pseudoannulata | reverse complement strand
GTGTACAGACGCTTAGGGAACATTGGTCTATATGCTCGTAGGCTTGTCAGATGTGTTCCTCCTACTGCAACTCACTGTCGCCTGCGATTATGCTGGGCTAGAGAGCATGCATTGTGGACACCGCAACAGTGGTCTTGTGTGATGTTTTCCGACGAGTCCAGGTTCAGTTTACATTCTGATTCTCGCCGGACTTTCATATGGAGACAGCCAGGTACCCGTTACCACCAAGAGAACACCATTGAACGACACCGTTACGGTGGTGCAGGATGGCTTGTTTGGGGAGGAATTATTCTTGGTTCCAGAACTGACCTGCATGTTCAGAGTGTAACGATGACAGGCCATATCTATCGGGATGTCATTCTGGAACAACATGTACGTTTGTTTCGGGGCGCCATGAGTCCTGAATTTCTGTATATCGATGACAACGCCCGACCTCACCGTGCAAACATTGTAGACGAATGCCTTCAATCGGAGGATATCGCCCGTATGGATTGGCCATCATACTCACCGGACTTGAATCCAATAGAGCATGTGTGGGACATGCTTTGCCAATGAATTGCAGCCCGTCAACCCCCTCCCAACTGTCTATCGGAACTTCGGAAAGCATTGCTTGATGAGTGGTGTAATTTTCCCCAAGATCAGATTGATAATCTGATACTCAGCATGCGTAGGCGTTGTAACGCTTGTATTGCATCGTCCGGGAGACATACTCCGTATTAACCATCATACTAACCACGTTATACTGTTTTCTGTAAATAGGTTCTTTTTTGAAATTTGCTCCAGGGAGTAAAAATCGCAATTTTTATTAATTATGTCAAACATATAGCATCTTTTTTGCTCTTTACCTTTTGTTTAATAAATAGACTTTACAAATAAGTCAAATTTGTTTTGCTTTTGTCTCTTTCATTGCCTGAACTTCATTATCCTTAATTTATGGACATGAGTGTATATATTTGCATATTTCCTTGTCATTTGATCTATATTTGAACATTGTAATATAGATCAGTGGTATTGTACTATAATTAAAGACGATATAAAGCAACTTTGGGTTATAAATGACTTTGAAATAACAACAGCAATGTACTACACGACAATATTTCGGTGTCGTTCCATGAGGTAAGTGCAATTGATTCTCATTTGAGTACCAACAGTAAAATAAAACTGTAATTGTAAAAAAGAATGTTAATAATTTTTAAAAAAAATGTCTGGGCTGGTATTAGTATGTTCGCTTTGAATGCCGCTGTATTTATTGATTTGTATTTTATTGTTGTGTATTTTAGTGTATTTGTGTATTTGTATTGAAGAAATATTTATTATTGATTTTGAAAATACAGTGGTGTTCAAAAAAATTTTTAACTTTTGGTGGAATAAGTTAAGTATAGTATAAACTTGAGAAAATAAAATGGCAAAAAACCATAGAGAGAAAGAAGATTCTTTAGCTACTTTTATACCTGAATTTTCAGGTAATAAAGAGGAAAATGTAGAGTTTTTTTTTAAGTAATTAATTTATATAAGTAAATGTATAGTAATTGTAAAGTAAGTAATTTATATAAGTAATTTAGAGAAATGGTCGGATAATAAAACCTTTTATTTGCTTAGATTAAAACTTAAAAACAATGCTTTAAAATATGTTATTGAAGATCCGGTAGCAAAAGAGGCTAATAGTTTTAGAGATTTAACCGAATTATTAAAAATTAAATTTGGGAAAAAGGATTCTTTTAAAGAAAGGCATGAAGCATTTTCAAAATTAAAGCAGAAAGAGGGACAATCGGTACAAAATTTTGCAAATGAAGTTGAAAAGGTTACAGTTTCTTATATTAATGCTAACAATCCCCAGGAAGATGAAATTAAAAACTTAACGGAAAAACTAAAATTAACAAACTTTTTAGAAGGTTTAGATAAAATATTAAAACTGGATGTAGCGAAAATGGGACCAAAATGTTTTGAACAAGCAAAGATATTTGCTGCTAACATTGAGGCTGCATATAAGTAACAAAATGAAAATGTTAACAGGGAAGAGAAAGTAGAAAATTTGGAAATAAATCAAATAATCAAAACACAAATGGAAAGTAATTTGCAATTGGAGAAACTTAAACACGAGTTAAAAATTTTGCGGGAGGAAAATAAAAATAAAAACAAAATTGAGTGCCATATTT
Organism: Pardosa pseudoannulata; assembly: GCA_032207245.1. Lineage (NCBI taxonomy): Eukaryota > Metazoa > Arthropoda > Arachnida > Araneae > Lycosidae > Pardosa > Pardosa pseudoannulata. The sequence continues at coordinate 283,554 of CM063498.1, read as the reverse complement.
GCAAAAAGAATCACCTAAAAACCGAATGTTGGTTCTATCCAACAAATAGTTTTAATAACTCACAAGCAGGTCCTAGTACTAATCAAAGTTATGGTAATCGTGAAGGTTTTAAAAATAGAAGCAGAGGCTATTTTAGAAGAAGAGGTGGTAGGAATGCTAATAACAGGAGACAATTTAGACCTTATTATAATAGAAAGAATTTAAACTAAAAAAGGATTCTTACATTAAAACCTGCAATAATAGAAGTCAGAATGTAAATTGGAAAAATGATAGTAAAATAAAATGTAAGAATCCACAAAAATGCCAAAATAAAAATTGTCGGTTAGCAAGAGACAGTAAAAAGAAATTTGAAAGAATTGAGAAAGAGAAAAATCAAACAAATGTGAATTTGATTCAAAACCATACTTTACCTAATACTCAGAGTAGACAAACCCAAAATACTGAAATCAAAAGTAGTGTCCTAAATTCTAATAGTAATTCTAAAGTGACAAAAAGAAAACAAAATAGAAAAAAAAATTTAAAAGATTGTGAAGCAAAGCAAGAGGTAATAAAAGCAATAGTATTATGTAAGGAAATAAATAATTGTCATTTGCCAATTATCCAAGTTACTTTTGCTGGAAAGCAAAATAATAGTTTGCTAGACTGTGGTGCAAATTTAAGTCTTATTAAACCAGAAATAATTGAAGAAATTAAGGAATTTACTAAGGTCGAATACCTGTCTAGAAGTGTAAAAATTCTAATGTTTGATAATTCGGAAATTCCATGTATGTTAGCAGTTAAATTAAAGTTCAAAATTCAGGGAAAATGGTTCACAAATAATTTTTTTGTCACACAGAATACTTAAAAATCTGATTATGGTATTATATTGGGGTATGATTTTTTTCAAACTCAATAATATCATATTAGATACTACAAAAAAGCAATTAATTTCTGATAAAACATGTTTGTAATTTAATGAGATTCCACCAAGGGTTAAAAATAATGAACAAGGTGATGAAAATGATAAAATCCAGGGTAATGAAGCTAGATTAGTAAATAATGAGAAAATAGAGCCTGGAAAGTATGAATATGTTAAAATAAAACTGGAAAAGGATTGCAAAGAGCAAAATGTGTTATTTAAACCTAAAAAATTAAAACAGCCAGTTTTGATTGAGGAATCCCTTAATTTAATCAATCAAGAAAATTGTTTTTTCACAATTATGGAAAATCAATCGAATACTTGTGTGCATCTTAGAAAAAACCAAAAATTAGGCACAATTGAAAGTTTTCAAAATTTTGATCTTGAAGAACCAAAAAAGAATACAATTTGTCAAATTAATATTTTAACTTTAAAAGAGATAAAAGAGTTAAGGTTAAAAAAGTTACAGGAATCAGATTTTAAATTATCTCATTTAAATGAAATGTTGCAATTATTGATGTCAAATTTCGAAGTGTTTTCTAAGAGTTATGCAACATTTGGTTCTACTGATAGAGTTATACCTGATTTTCATTTAATGCATAATTTTCCTCTGGTCAATAAGCCATATGCTATTCCTAGAATTGCAAAAATTTTTTGCTCGTAAAGAAATTTCTAATTTATTAAATGCTAGAATCATAGAAGAATCAACAAGTAGTTATTCATTTCCTGTAATTTTTGTAAAGAAAAAATTGTTAGAGAGAGATGACCCTAGTATGCAAAAGTTTAGAATGGTGGTAGATTACAGGTTGTTAAATTCAATAATAGAATCTTTTAATATATGCTTACCTAAAATATCTGATATTATTCAAAATATTGCTGGCAGGGAACTGTATTCGGTATTAGATTTAAAATCTGCTTTTTTTTTCAAATTAAATTAAAAAAAAGAAGATAGAGAAAAACTTGCATTCTGTACCGAATTTGGTAATTTTACACCTACTCGCTTACCATTCGGAGCAAAAAATAGTGTAAGTTACTTCCATACATTAATATCAAAATGCCTAGATGAATTAAAGGGCCATAATATGCAATATTTTCTAGATGATATTATTTTGGCTAGAGACAATCTGGAAGAAATGAAGTTTTGGCTTAACAAGGTATTTGCTAGACTTAAAATGTTTAACCTAATTCTCGATCCAGCAAAAGTACAAATAGCAAAAGAGAAAATAAAATATTTAGGATTCACGTTACATCAGAATGGTTTCTCACCCTCTGAGGACAATATAGTAAAAATTAATAAATTTCCAATCTCTAAAAATTTAAAACAAGTCCAAATGTATCTTGGAACTTTAAATTATTTTAGACATCTAATATTTAACTTTGCTGAAATAGTATACCCAATAGTAAAATTAGCAAATCAAAATTCTCCTTTTGTCTGGTCTCAAGAGTGTCAGGGTCAGGAAGCCTTTAATTTAATTCAGGAAAAGTTATTAAACAACCCAACTTTAAAAAGTATTAATGAAAAAGGTGAATTTTATCTGGTAACGGATGTATCGAATATAGCATTAAGCGGAATCCTGATGCAGCGTTATAAGGATAAATTTTATCCAGTTCAATTTTATTCAAAGCAACTTAACCTTCTGAATCTAAGTATCCCTCTATAAGGCAGGAACTCTTTGCAATTTTTTCTTCTGTTAAACATTTTCGTGAAAATTTGTATGGTACAAAATTTATTATTCTAACTGATGCCAAGCCTCTGACATACCACCTAAATCTGAAAAATCAGCCAAAAATTGTAGCCAGATGGTTGTTATATCTCCAGTCTTTTTCATATGCATGTAAACATATACCAGGGTTCTCAAATCATGCTGATTATATGTCTAGAATGGTAGATGCACAAGATGATGCTGTAAGAAATGTTAATATGATAAATGTGTTTAATACTGAGAACAAAATTACACATGAAAGAATATTAGAGTCTCAGGTGAAGGATGAGAAATGCTTAAAATTAAGAAATGATATTACACATGGCAGTAATACTGAAAGTCAGGAATATTTTATTGATTCAAACACAGGATTGTTAATGCAAAAAATTAAAAAAAAGGTAAGGAAAATTTCAATCATGGACCATAATAAATAAAATTTATATTCCAAATTCATTAATAAAAGAAATTTTAATTCAGGCTCATACTCCTCACTTTGGTTTTCACAAAACGAATCAGAAAGTAGCAAAAAATTATTTTTGGCCTGGTATTTTTGCGGATACAAAAAAATTCTGTTTAAATTGTGCAAAATGCTTAAAAAATAAAGCTAAACCAAATCAAACCAAATATGAGTTAATATCAAAAACTGATTTGGCTCCGGGTGAAATGATTACAATAGATATAGTAGGAAAATTACCAACATCTGCAGATAATAAAAATTATATCTTAACTATTTTAGACCATTACTCTCGCTTCCTGGAAGCTATACCTATGCCCAACATAAAATCTTTTTCAATAATAAAAGCCTTAAACCATTACTTATCTAGGTATGGCATAGCAAAAATTTTAAAAACAGATAATGCAATGAACTTTACTTCGGGAGAATTAAGATTATTTAAAGCAGTTAAATATTTCTCACAGAAAAACTTCTATATATTACCCTCAATCAAATGGAGCTTTAGAACGAATACTTAGGCTAATGAAAGAGAGTTTAGTGGCTATGTGTAATAAAACTTCTGAGTGGTCGGATAGATTGTTAATGTTTAAATTAGAATACAACAATTCTACTCATGCTGTTACACAATTTTCCCCTGCTGAATTATTTTTTGGAAGACAGCTAAATATTCCAGACAAAATTTTTTCCCAACCTGTTAGATTGCAGGGCTATGAAGCCTATTTTAAAAATCTACAGCAACATTTTGTGCAATCTCGTAAATTGGTTAAATATTTGAGCAAGAGTACTTTGAGAGACAGTGTAAACAAATTAAAGGTAGAAGTAAACCAAAATTTAAAATAAATGATAAAGTATTTATAAAGCAGTTTCAACATGCAGGAATATTTAAACCAAAATATAGAGGACCTTTTAAAGTAACAAAAGCATTAAAAAATGACAATTATATGATTAATAATGAGGAAAGTGGAAGAGAAATTAAGCTCCACGTGAGTAAGATATTTAAGCAAATACCTTTAAGAAAGAATTTAATATAACTTTCTAAAATTTCAGATCTAGTGATAATTCTAAAAATGCATAAAAAAGAATAGAAATGATGCTATTCAAAATGTTAATTAGTAGAAGAAAAATTACTGGATATGAAATCTAATTAATGAACATAAAATTTAATAATGAAAAAGTTTATTTAAGGTATAGACTTAGTTTCAACTACCTTAAGCAGCTTTACCAATGCTAGCAGGTAAGCTGTGTCAGAATTTGTAGTTAGGCTGGTCCAGATGATTCCTGCGGATATTTGCACTTTGATTAATATTTTTCTTCTTAATCTTAAAATAACTTCTGTTACCTTTGCTATTACATGACAGAAGATATTAATATTACTGTTGCTGTATTTTATTGAAAGTTATTATTGTTTGTTTTGATAAGGTTGAGTTGAATAAAATAATGAAGAGAATTGTATTAAAAGAGGAAAAAGTTAATGCTGGTTAACAAAACAAAAGAAAGATGAATTTGAAATGTGTAAAAATTTGTAAAGATGTTTACTGTAAATATAAAGTAAGATGGTTAATAATAAGGTAGTTCAATAATCTTAACATAAGTCATTTTAAAAGTTTTGGTACAAAATGTATGATGTTGTAATGGAGGTCAAATGAGTATCAATTGTAATTACCATTTAAGTTTGAATTTTGATTTTATATTATGAACTTAATATACTGGATTTTTACCACTGTTTCTATACTTAATTTTTCTCAATGTATCTATACTCAATTTTTGCCAATGTTTCCATACTTCATTTTTTTCGCTCTTTTATTTATATGTGTTTCAAAAGGAATTTTTTTTGCTGTCGATGGGGAGGAGTGTAAGAGTGCAGCTATGTGTGACATAAGGTTTATACATGACCGGCGGCCTGTCGCCCACCAAACGGAGTTTGGTGTAGGGCGTTTAATGCAAACCCGGTGTCCAAACCCAGACACGAAAAAAGTCGCGCGAGCCCCCACCCGCCGACGGAGAAAGCACACGCCCGAGACCAACTATCCCGGACATCCAACGGCGCCACAGAGCCTCCACTCTCCCACCCCGCGAAGTCAGACAACGCCCGCCCCCCAGGGGGGAGCGCCCGAGGGAGACGACCAGAGCGACCACTCAGCAGGCCAGGGCCCCGCGGCCGCCGAACCAACCAGACGTACCACCACACCAACCAAGAACGGTCCTACACCGTTTATTAAAAAGAAAAACAAATGGAAGAAAAACAAAGATTACAAATATTACAAATATATGAAACATGATGAGTTAACTGATGTCGAGTAACACTTTCACTGAGGAATCTGTGGGGTCCTTACAAGTCAGAACTTTACATTGGCCAAGCGAGTTGGACCCCTCAGTTACAGAGACTTACTCCTTGTTTATGAGACGGGGATTTCTTGCCTTGGTTTTGGTCGTCATAGTGAGGGTGAGCTTGTTTTCTTAAAAGAAGAACTAGAGCATTTCACTGCAGATTTGGTGTTCTTTACACATAGATTGGTGTTTGGAGTCTGGAGTCATGTCAGTCATGTTTGGAGAAACTGTTACTTTTGGCCTCACGAACCGAAGTGACCTTACAAGCCATTTTGAGACATTGGCCACGCGAGCGGACCCTTCGGTTACAAGCTTGCGACATGTTGATCTCATTAGGCGTTATGGGGACGTTAAATTCTCGCTGTTTGCCGTGAGTCAGTTCATCAAGGCTGTCGCCCTTGCCCTTAGGGTCTTTTTTCCGTTCAGGCTGTTTGCCTATTTTTGTCTTGCCTCTGGTGATGGCTCCCTGAAGTGGAGGTGCTTAGTTAGTTCTCATCGGAACATGTAGTGTTCCGCTTCACCTATGTCTCCACACACGCAGTCCGGGGAGCTAGCTGCCCCCGTGTGGAACTTGTGGAGGTAGAAGGGAAATGGACCGTGATTGGTCTGCAGCGCATTGACTGCCGTCTTGCTGGATCTACACTTTGAATGTACTTGTAGGGGTGCCTGCCGGTGGTGGAGGTGGTCCAGTCCTCTTTCCATTTTGACAGGAGTTCGTCTGTTAGCTTTCTTTTAATGTGGGATTTCGTCAGCGGGAGTGTTGTTCCTGGCTCTCTCAATGTAGCCGATTTTGCTAGCTGGTCTGCTGCCTCATTGCCTGCCACTCCGCAGTGCGCCTTTACCCATCTTACCTGAGCATTCGATCTTTTTAATAGGAGTTGTATCCTCTGGGACAGCTAGTCAGGTTGTGTGAATCTCGCTATCGCCTGTATGCTCGACTGCCTATCCGAGTGGATTGTTGTCTTTGAAGTGGGCTTGTTTCTTATTAGCCATTCCAGTGCTTGTTTTATTGCATTCTGTTCTGCCTGAAATACCGTTGCTTCCGTATTCAGCGACTGAGACCATTGTGATACAATCAGCTCCCCGCTGTAGACAACGTAGGAGGAGCCATCCGTAAAGATATTCAAGATCTGTTTGGGGCCACCCGGGGATGTTGAAGTATCGAAGGACCTGTCAGCTCAGTGCAGGTGTGAGGTGTTAGATTTCTGCTGAAATGAGCTTGGATCGTAGGGGATCGTGCCAATATGAATTTTCCTGTTTAGCCGAATTACTGCAGCCGCTTTTGCTGCTTTCATGACTGTCAGAAGCAGTGGAGGAATGCCTGTTAGTCAGGAGAGCTGAGGTATGGGTCGTTTTAAAGGCGCGGGCTATTCTAATGAGGAAGGGGCGCTGAATTTTCAGCAGGCTCGCCTTTTCCGTCTCCGTCTTCAGCATTCCCCAAATGCCTGTTGCATAAAGTATGCAACTTTCTGTTACAGTCTGGTACCACATTTTAAGCAAACTACTGGGAGCACCCAACAGCCTGCCAGCCACCTTAACTAAGTTTTGGTAGTGTGACAGGACCTTTAGCTTCAGCGCTTTGATGTGCTGATGCCAGGACAGTTTCGATCGCAGGGTTAGGCCCAGGTATTTCAGGTTGTTTTGGATGCCAATGTGGACTCCTCCCATTGTTATGGTCGGTAGCCGTTTCATCTTTTTCCCTTTTGGGAAGAACGTTACGCTTTCGGTTTTGTTGGCTGAGACAGTCAGACCGTTTTCCGTTAGCAGGGCTTGTAAGCCGTCCACGCTTGGTTGGGCTTTCCGCTCTATCTCCCTTCTATGGGAACCATTTGTAATCAGCAGGAAGTCATCCACGTAGACTAGAAGGTCGGAGCTTAGGTTGTGTAGTTTGTTGATAATTTTTTCCGCTATTATTATCCAGATGACTGGACCCAAGCAGGAACCTTGTGGACAGCCTTTCGAGATACTATGGGAAACCTGTTGCTCTCCCCATTTGACCAAGACCGTCCTGTTCTCCAGGTAGGTCTCAATCAGGTTCACTAGTTGAGAAGGGCATTTGTAGTCGATCAGGGACCTGATTAGATCAACCCATCTCACCAAGTCGAAGGCTCCCGTGATGTCAACCGCAATTGCATGCTTGAAAAGGCCCTTTGTGTCGTTTTCTTGTATCTTTTCCATCAGAGAGTTCAGAGCAGTTTCGCATGACCTGTTTTCCAAAAATCCGTGCTGGGCATCACTCAGGTATTTGTTCACCTCGATGACATAAGGTTTGCGAAACTGATTTGCTCGCCGCACTCACACGTTGTGGGTTGAATGCCCAAGTTTTTTTTTCGTGACTCCAGGAAGCGTGTGGTGTGACCAGTGAAAATAATTGCACTTAAACTTCACCAAGATTTGGAGAATTGTGATTGGTCTCCAGGAGGCGATTCAGGACCATCCTTGGAGTCCCGGTTCTTCTGGGCAGAGCCGGGAAAGGACGCATTGTAAAAAGGACAATGGAACAACGAACACATCAGCACAGGATAATGGAAAAAGTATAGGGTTGCCTGAGTAGAAAGAAGGAAGGAAAAGAATGCAGCGTTCTCTTGGACATTGGCAATTTTTTATTTGAGGCGTAGCACGTGGAGTGCTTCTTTTACTTTTTAATTTTTTATATAATTTTTGCATATTTCCTTGTCATTTGTTCTATATTTGAACATTGTAATATAGATCAGTGGTATTATACTATAATTAAAGACGATATAAAGCAACTTTGGGTTATAAATGACTTTGAAATAACAACAGCAATGTACTGCACCACAACACGGGAAATCTGTGGAAAGATTGCATTTTAGAGATACGGCCATACCTAGAAGGATGGGTATCAAGTTTAGGTGTAATGGTATACAAAGGGTTATTAGATTTTATATCAATAGACCAGTTGAAACGGAAGATAGGAAGCGAGTTCATGGAATTCCACCTCAAAGAGTGGGAAAGTTTTGTTGCGCCCGAGACCATAGCGGACTTTAAATTTGAATTACTAAAAAAGCCAGGGAAGACCGCAACACACGGGAAAAATTTTCGGAAACTAGCCTTCCTGATGTTTGTAAACTTTTTGTGCCATTCATATCGGCAGAAAATAATAGATCCCTTCCCGAGAAAATGGCTGAGGTTAAAATGGAAAAACCCAAGACACCGAAAGTAAATGAGTCAAACCGCCGGGATTGGCAATTTAATACAGCATTTGATAAAAAAAAATAAATAAATAAAAAACACCGATATAATTTGTTTCCAGTGCGGAGTAGCTGGGCATATTAGGCGTAATTGTCCACAACTCAAGCAAAAGGAAGAATTAAATGCCGTAAATACTGGAACCGAGAGTAGAGATCCGTTAGCACTGTATGTAAGCCTGAGCCCTGTAAATGGAAAATCGTGCGAAATTTTAAGAGATAGCAGGGCTAGTTATGTCACTTGTAGGAGGTACGTGGCAAAGATTACACGGCCGACACTATATGGGTCACACAGCCGTTAAATACGCACGCTATTAATTTACCAGTGACAAGAGTCTCCCACAGAACTGAGTACGGAAATATTGAAGGCTTGCGTCATCTCGGATTTAGCAAACCAGTAACGGTATATTCTGGGAAACCAAACCGCGGTGCTATTAGAGGAATAATGCCCAGAAAATAATAAAACTGTGCAAATTAATGCGATAAATCGATCGCAACCAAAAACTCTCTCGGGGGGAAAGAATTCGAGTGCGCGAGCCAACGAAGGCGGAAAAAAAGGTAAACAAACCTAACCTGGAAGAAACAGGTGTTTCCAAGAATCCCCCTTCCCCCGTTGCATCCAAAACAAGGTGGGCAGTAAGAGAGACAAAAGAGCGCAAAGGGAGGAAACTCAGATGAATGAAGAACCAGTTCTGCTAGGGGGGAAAGACGATCACCCTTGCGATTTACCAGTTGGCAACTACGATAGCCCAGAATGGGATCTTTAAAATATAAACCCAGAGAAATTTGCGGATAGCCAGAACAGCTGTTTAGAGACTAAGAAATTAATAACTCGCCTAGGAAATGTACCCGATGGAACTGGGAATAATGGATTCGTAAAGAAAAATGGATTGTTGTGCTAAATCCAAATAGACCATTTAGGTGAAAAAAGACTGGTTTTAGTCATTCCTCAGATATTACGGAAAAAATATTGACCTTTTGCCATGAAAGTGCTGGAGCTCATGCAGGCGTAAGAAAATCCAAACAGCGCCTCGCAAAATTCTTTTGGCCTAAATGTTATCAAAATATGGAAGAGCATGTTAGGTCATGTCATACATGTCAAATGGTCGGAAAACGCCTTGGACACTAAGAAGGGGTCTATGCGTTTGACCTCTGTAGTTAATGAGCCATTCAGAAAAATTAACATAGACGCTTGTAGGCCTTTACCAGAATCCGAAAATGGGAACAGGTATATAATTACCACGATTTGCCTGGCTTCTAAATACCCTGAAACGGTGCCCGTGAAAAATATAGGTTCATTAGTGGTAACTGATACGCTTTTGCAGATATTCGGCCATCTAGGTTTCCCTCGCGAAATTCAGTGGGACTACGGCTCATCTTTTACAAGCAACCTTACAACCGAATTTTTCCATCGGTTTGGAATTAAAGTGACGCATAGTTCGGTAGGTCATCCTCAGAGCAATCTTGTGGAACGGTTTCATAGCACCTTTAAGCGGCTTCTCAGGGTTTTATGTTTAGAGAGTGGGGGACGCTGGGAGCGACATTTACCCAGTATTTTACTGGCCCTCCGGACGATTGTCCATGAAAGTACGGGATTTTCGCCAGCCGAACTATTGTACGGGATAAACCTCCGGATACCGAAAGTGTTATTATACGAAAAATGGATGGGGGATACTGACGTGGAAAATCCCGTTACGGAGCATGTTTTGACCCTTATGAACCGGCTTAAGAAAGCACGGGAACTTGCGGCAAAAAGAATGGGGGAAATACAAATAAAACGTAAATAAAATTACGACAGGAACGCGGTAGTACGCAACTTTGCCGTAGAAGACTCAGTCTTGATTGTTTCAATGACGAGGCCGAATAAGTTAGCACCTAAATGGATCGGGCCGGGAATAATCGAATCTCGGATTGCCGAAACAAATTACACCGTACGAACTCCAGGACCACGGTCAAAGTCGAGCAGTTTCCACGTGAATATGCTCAAAGCTTATGTTAGGAGACCAGAATCCATAAATTGTCAAGAGAGAACCGAGGAAAAACCAGCCGAGGATTTCGAAATTCACGCTCTTGAAACTGGATCCACGGACTTCGATTACAACGAGATCGAACGCGAAAACGAATTAGGTGACCGGCTGAATGTGGATCAGCAGTTGCAATTAAAGAGTATTGGGCAAACATGCAAAAAGTCTTTTATCGAAGGGCAGCGCCCTGCTCATTTTTCGAAATACGATTAAGCTAATTACACTTTAACTACACTAAACCGTATAGTATACTTAAAACTAATATGTTTTCTTAATCATATTACATAATTTTTAGGTCATTTAAAATAGTGAAAGACACTCAAACAAATATATCAACAAATGTTTATAAGGATGCGTGCCGAGTATTTTTACAATAAAAATGTATTACATTCCCATTATTAAAATAGGATGGAGTCAAAAAAAAGTATTTTAAGACTAAAAGGTGTCATTTTTTAGAAAAATCAAACGCTTATATACTTTATAGAAATGCTTCCGTGCTGTCTACTAAAATTAAAAAAAATTGCTTTCAAGATTTAAAATATCCGGTTGTATGAAACATTAAGCTCGAATATTTGATGGAGAAAAACTGAATGATCCGAAAGATATTTTCACAACGAGATTAAAGTCGGACGCAATTTCCCGATTAGAAAATATTGAATGGCTAACTCCGACGGATCCTTGACGGACCTAGTGGATTCGAATCCCACTATGGCATGAATGCTCGTAGCCGTTCGGAATAGATTTTAAGCAGTAGGTCCCGGTCTCATGAGCCCTCATGCCGCAAAATATAGACTGTAGCGCTCCAAACCAAAATCTCGACGGACCCAATTTGGGGCGCGATTTTTACTCCGAAAGATTCGATTTCGGATAAAACACGGATAGCTAGCGAATTGCTCTGTCTTAGTGAAATTATCTACTACATCCGTGTCAGAGGACAAAGAAAATTTCCGCTATACGTCAGTTGCGAGAACAAAAAAATAAATAAATAAAATATTCGATCGGGTTTTCCCGTACATCCGTTAGAAACGTCTGCACGAAAAGGAATAGCGGTTTTTATCTCGCTATCAAAAGTGCGTTGGAGTTCGTGGCAGGTAGGTTGGCATAGAATTCCACTGTCTTTTTTGTTCCGTTTTCAACTTCCTAATCAGTGGGGAGCTCTAACTGTAAACGGCAATTTTCTTAATCATGCGAAACAGACAAACCCTTGATCTAATGGCATGTTAACTGTAGACTGATATCGTTATCTTTGTTTTCTTTGTTAAGAAATGTTGGGATTGTAGACTATTCAACACACTACTGCTTTGGTAATCTTGATGTTGCCTGTGTTTAAATTGGGGATGGAGGGGGGGAGGCTCCATATATGAATGTAATATGTGCATGTGTATATGAGTATATGTATGTGTATATGTGTACGCATATATATGTATACGTATATCTGTATATGTATATGACTGGCGTGTGGTCCATATGTGCAGGGTGGGCACTGCACACCCTGGCAAAATGATGAGGGACAATAATTTTCTGCACCTATGTCTACCTATCTTTTTATAGTATATAATAAATATTTTTTATAATATATTCAAATATTATGTTGATTTGCTTGCTTGTATTACTGCAGTGCATGCGGTACTAGGGCGCAAACGAACATAGGAAGTTCTGAAGTGTACGCACTGCGCACTAAATTGAAAATCACGCTTTATATGTATACGCTACTGGAGAAGAACAGCATACTATAGCACTGAGGCAAGTGCAGCTATTTTTCCTGCACTTGGCATTCAGAATCATCCGAAGGTACGGTTTATTAAGCGGTGTATTAGAGCTGGGACTTTTTTTTTGGGGGGGGGCTTAACTGATTAACTGGAAATACGATTTTGCAGACGGTTAATGTTTAAATTTATATATTGTAAGATTTTGTTTTCATGGAAACATAAAAGAAGTATTTCATCAATATAAAGTGAAATGTTTTAATGTGGTAAATATATTTCGGTGATGTATTATATTTATTGAAATAGTTGACTGAAAAACAATGTTGTTTTGTTTTAAAGAAACGAATTTTAACAGAAGTCTAAATTTTACCATTCATTGTGTCTTATAGACAATATATAAGTTATATTATGTAACAACATATCCCTGGTTTTATTTTTAAAAATTGTCAAGATGTTTTTCGCAGAATATATGATTTTTAAATGTTAAAAACAATTAAAAAATATAATTTAATCCACTGACCGAACAAGAAATAGATGAGGCACCACAGCGGCAGGCGTCATGTGGTGCTACGTTTACTGAACATATACGTTTTTCCTAGAAGCCCGAAGCGTTACTTTTTCGAAGCCGATATGACACCATACAACAAAAGACATGATCTTCGCTTCAATGCTAGTAGAATTCTTACAAGTTTAGCTGTTTTTATAGTTATAACTCGACTACTCGTAGGTAAATATTTTATTTATTGTAATCTTTAATATTCATAATAAATAACCTGTTTCAGAATGGAGAACTCAGATGTCTCAATAATTAAAGATTTATTGGAAAATTCATGTTCTCTGCACACCCTGCATGAAAACCTACCGTACGCCACCGATGTATATGTATATGTGTATATGTGTACACATATATGTGTATACTTAAGTCTGTATATGCATGTATATATATGCATGTATGTATGTGTATATGTGTACTCATATATGTATACGTATATATGTATATGTGCATGTGTATATGTGTATGCATGTGTATGTACACATGTGTATAAGTATATGTATATATGTATATATGTGTACGCATATGTGTATAAGCATACGTGTATATGTATGTATATATGTGTATGCATCTATGCGTATACGTATAAGTGTATATGTATATACTATATACATATATATACTATGTGTATACATATATACATACATATATATATATATATATATATATATACATATATGCATATTACTTATATATGTATTTATATATATGCGTATATATGTGTATATCTATGTAAACATATATATATATATATATATATATATATATATATATATATATATATTTATATATATATATATATATGTATACGTGTATGTGTATGTATATATGTATATATCTATCTATGTACACCTGTATTTATATGTGTATATGTATATGTGCACATGTTTACTTATGTATGTATAAGAATACGTATATATGTGTGATAATTTCTTCTACCCTGCGTCAGATCGTTATCTTGGTTGAGTCCAGATAGGACATCCTATTTGTAGCAGGTGTTTCGCTTTCCTTGCAGGCATAGCATTCGTTTTTATTCTCCTACACGTTGCATTCGCTCGAAGTAAGTTCAAGCGTTCTCTTTGCTCAATTCTGTAGTTTTTTTAATCGCTTTTACTTACCTTCTTGTCTGTCAGTTGATATTTTGAAATTCATTTTTAACTACCTTCCTGACATCTGAAGGTTGTTACAGAGAATCGATTCCGGTGACAATAGAACATTCAATCATAAACAAATTAGATTGCTTAAAAAAAATCGTTTGGTTAATGCAAAAAGCTGTTCAATGTTCTTGGACTCCTGATTACAGAGATTTTAAACAAATTTCGTCATCTATTTGCAAGTGCAAATGGATGACATCTTAGAAAGAATTTGCTGCATTTTTAAGAGTATTTTTAAGAGTAAAAATTTGATGTTCAAAAATTCAAATGTTTGTATATGTTATTTTGTTACGTTAAAATTTTATTCATCTATTGAAAATTGATTACAAAATTAGAAACTAAAAAAATCAAAAAAGAAATAAATTTTAAAGTGTTATTTTTGAATCACTTTTATTTAACAAAAAAGAGTGATAAAAGTGAACTGAAAAATAAAAAAATAGTTTTAAAGTAGCGTATAAAAGAAAAAATTATGTGAAAATCTCCTACACGAAAATTGCTCTATGATATTCTACAGGATAAGGGTCAGTTGTTAGGATGGGTTATGCCAATCAATGTCAAGTAACTTATTTTCCATTCAGATATAATATTATAATTTGATATTTAATTGATCACCCTTCGTTTTTAGGTTGAGCCGCTTAACTCATCGTAACAACTAGACTTCGTATATTATAAGATCCTCACGTAATTTCTCTATATTAGCGCATTACAATTTTCATATAGCGGCTTTTCACACAGTTTGTCTTTTATGTGGTGTTTAAAAATTATATTTTGCTTCTTAGTGCTTTTTTGGTTTTTGATAAAAAAAAAGGTGATTCGGTAGTTTGTGGGTTTGAATTCCATTGCGATATAGATGTTCGTAGCCGTTCGGAATCAGCTTTAAACAGTAGGTTCCGGTGTCATTAACCCTCGTATTGCAAAAAAGTAGGCCATAGCGAACCAAAGCAAACCTGAAAGGGATATGAAATTTCGCACATAGGTTTCGTGTGGTTTGGTTTGGAGGGATATGGTCTACTGTTTTGCTACACAAGGGCTAACAAGACCGGGACCTACTGCTTACAGCTGTTCTGAACGGCTACGAACTCCGGTACCAAAGAGCAGAGCTCTGCCATCGTTCGGCAAAATTTTGCACATAACTTCAATTTCATGATAATATAATATTCAGTCATAAATATATTAGATTGGAGAAAAACCAATCAGTTTTATAAATGCAAAAAACTGTTTTGCGCACTTGAAATCTTAATGGCAGAGATTTTAAACTAGTTACGCCATCTATTTGCAAGCGGTATGCTTAGAAACTCAATAAAAATATACATATATACTTTTTTTATCCTTTTGTAAAATTTTAAGGATTTTAATTTTAAGTTTTTGTTATATTTTTAAGGCTATTTTAGCATGCTTTGTAATTTTTTGTAGAAATTTTCATTAAATAGAACCAAATCGGTCATTGCCTTGTTTCACCGATCGATAATGAATAATTTTGTATACTATAGCTTTACTAATTGATACAAGCACTTTAGAGTCTGTCTTTTTAAAAATCTAAATTCTATACATAATTTTTAAAAAATAATGTGCAAAATATAAAAAAATGTCATGTAATTAATTTAATATCAGTTGAAAAACTACGAATGAAAATCGATCACAAAATTTTAGAGTAAAAAAGTCGAAAATAAAATAAGCATGAAAGAATATTTTTTTTAATTGTGCTTTTTTTTACAATAACAACAAAAAAAACTAAAACAATAATCAACGCATAAAAAATAAAAAAGTAATTTTCAAACAAAGAATGAAAAGGAAATTGTGTGAAAAGCTTCTTTTGAAAATTGCAATGCGCAGATATAGAGATATTGCTTGAGGAACTGCTATAGGATAAGGGCTCTTTGTTATGATGGATTATGAGGCTTAAATAAAAACGCCGGAAGCTCAATATATCCTATACTATAATACGAGGAATGGTTGTCAAGTCGAAAATCGCCCCAGAATTAATAAACTGTAGTAAACTTGGGGATCTGGGGTTTTTGGCCACGAGGAATCGATTGGCATCGGTTTTGACGCGCTAAGGTCACGTAGTTCGGCGCTACAGATAGGGCCGGGTTCGAACCCCGGTGCGGGCAAACTTTTTTCTCATGCGTCCAAACCAAGTGAAAATTGGTACCCGGGGGTTTTCGACCACGAGGAATCGATTGGCTGTAGTTCTGACGAATTAATAATAATAATATTAAAAGTCTTTATTGATTTGCTTTATTCCTTGATATCGGTTTCCATTTTTATTTTCTATCAACTCTAAATATTAAATTAATGTAGCAAAGTATATATAACACATAAACGATATAGTAAAAAAAAATAATGCAAGCAAAAATTTTGAAAACCAACCACAAAAAATTAAAAAATAATGCTTCACTAACGTGCCGAAACAACCTCGCCGTTCAATTTCCAAAGCCACACTAAACACAGAGCATATAACTTATCAAAGTCCGTCGCCGCGTTAGTGCGTCGTCGGCATACCAGGAGGTGCCGCTCTGACGCGCCAGTGCGTCGGTGGCCACGAACGTGTTAAGGAACTGATTTCGATTTCAAATAACCGTCAACAAAGTTCGACATTTCAACATTCATCAGATTTCAAGCTACATTTTCAACATGCAGAACGCACCTCTACATGAAATGCTTCAAGGAGCCGGAATTTTGGAACAACAAGCGATCAACTCAATTATACCCACAAATGGACAACTAGAAGATACCGTCATTGTCAGAATGCTTCTCCATTCAACACACTTCAATCTTTACACTGCTCACTTTGCACCATTTCTTTAATTGTATAATTTTTTGTTATCAATTACATTTTATTTTCTATGACTTTTCAAACTTTACCTTTGTATAGAATAGTTCCCTTTCCAAACAACTTTGTTTAGAATAGTTTACAATGGTGCACTTTAACCGGTTATCTTTTCACTAATGGTTTCACAAATTTTCTTATGCCATGTATTGTTTTGATAAATCACAATTGAAAATTTAAATCTTCGAGTTAGCTTCGATACCTGTTTTCTCCGAGCGGAGCTCGGTCACCCGGTACTATAATTAAATATGACATTAGTATTTTAATAGAAATATTCATTTATACAATTATATCTGTATTGAAAGTATGCTACTTTGGCACAGATTCCAATCGCGCCCCATGCTTTTGTTTGAAGTCCATCTTAACTTACCCTTAAAGTATAAAATCTCTTCACACATGTCGGGAGATCGGCCGTTTTTTGGTTTTAAGCCGGTGGCAACGGTGAAAGAGATGGAAAGAAAAATAAAATGGTTGTTGTTGCTAATGTAGAATGTACTATTTTTGAACACTAAAAAGCTCTCCCAAAGACTATTTTTTAGAGGGTAGAACAACGCAATTTCTCTTTATCAGCGAATTGCAGTTTTCACAGTTTTCTCTTTTGTGTGCAGTTTCTAAATTATTTTTTACTTTTCAGTGCATATTTTATCTCTTCTCTTGTTAAATAAAAGGCGAATATTTAAAAAATTCTTTTTTCGTATTTCTTTTTCTTTTATTTGTTTCAGCATATCAAAATGGTGTCTTTCAGTGCATCAATCCTGTTGACTTCTTTCGTGATTTCGAGCGCCCTCGGGGGTAAGTGAAAGGTTCTTAAAGTATTCGGGACTAACGCAATCCTCCTAAGGTGAGAACGCACACACATATTATCATATATATTACACACACACACACACACACACACACACACACACACACACACACATATATGAATGTGTAATGTATCAAAATTATGACACCTAAAATATCTATCCAAAATTCTCCTGTTTTCCTCCCTCATTCGTTCCTATCTCTTTTCCCAGCGGTATAGTATCTTATTTAAAGGAGTGTTCTCCAACATAAATTATTTTTACCAGTCTCCCAAAACTAACTCTGGAATAAATACTCATTTTCTGTTCACTCGCCACTTTTTCAAACTATCTCTATAAAATAGTTCACTTTTTCCAATGTCAAAATTGCTACATTATATATATATATTATATCCTTATATGTAAAATTCTTCTGTCCGTGTGTTTGAAATAGAACTCCTCCTAAACGGCTGGGCTAATTTTGAGGAAATTTTATGTATGTAATTAATTTGATCGAACAGAAAATGATTTTTTTATTAAAAATCCAGAATTGCTCCCTTATAGAGATTATTATAATACCTCTCGAAATCCTTCGCTGCCGACGTATCTGTGGCGCAGTGGTCGGCGTAACTGGCTTCTGTACGAGAAGTCCCGGAATCGAATTCCCGTGCATTTTAACGTGAGAATTTTAATTTAATCTAATGACGTTTGTGACGACTGTACTCGTGGTGGCGTAAAGTATTTTTAAAACATATTTTCTCCTTGCCTTTCCATCGAAAAGATCTAATTTATAATTTATTTAAAAATATTTTACATCTTTTGTATTGACAGCATTAAAACAGGACAACGTCTGTCGGGTAGTCTACTAGATATATATATATATATATATATATATATATATATATATATATATATATATTTATATATATATATATATATATATTCTATTAAATAATAAATTATTTCTGAAGGTTAAATCGTCGCAATTTATGCAGAAATGACAAACTATCTTGTCCCAACTATCTCTACTTGGCGTATTTACGAAATCGCCAATTTTTGAGAGACAAAAAAAAACGTTTGATAGGTGCATATGTATCGTATTTTTGCAAACAAAAAAATGGCATCATTTTTGTAAATACTGTAAATTAATTTGTCCGAAAATCAACTTTACCTAGATTTGAAAACAAGTTTCGCAAAACAACTCTGGCGTGTGCTAGATATTTTCAAATTTCTTGGATCTAAAATTAACCTAATTTTCCCCCTCTAGCATGTCCAGAAATAGTAACGCGCGGGAGTTGGGGCGCCCGTGCTGCCCGGTCGAGCGGTCAGTTGAAGGCCCCCGTGCCGCATGTCTTCATCCACCACACAGCCGGAACGAAGTGCAGCAACAAGGAGACCTGCTCCAAGACCGCGAGGCAGACTCAAAACTACCACATGGATACCAACAGTAAGAACATTTTTTCCCCTTCTATTAAATTTAATACTTCTTCTTCTTTCTTTTTTTTTTCTTTTTCTTTTTCTTAAATGTGCGGTGACATTTGCTTTTTCATGGCAGGATTCGAGATAATCTAGTGATTATGGATTGAATGTATAGGATGTCCATAATGAGGAATTTGCACATGTGGGGGATTCGAACAACTTAGTGTTTTTCTGATAATTTCAGACTCGTAGATTCCAAAAATGATCTCAAAAATGTAAAAAACTGGGTCCATCATTAAAAAAATTAATTTTAAAGTTAAGTGAAAATCACGTGACATCAAAACGCTCCGTGATTGGTTGTGATGTCATCGTTCATGTCGATCAATATTTTCTTATTGCTTTTTAGCGCGCACTATTTTCCGATTTTGTTTTTGCAAGTTCCTGAAATTTTCTATCTATCAAAATTTATTTTTATTTAAACCTGAAGGTTTATTTTATCGATCTAGATAGCTTAGTTATCTTAATTTGTGATAAATGTCTCTTCTACCGGGATTTACCAAAGGACAGTCAGACAACCTCCCGAAAATTGACAGCATGTCAATGTTTTCGTTCGTGGAAAAAAAAAAACCCCGGATTTTATGGGAGCAGAAATAAGGGAATTAAAACCCAAAGGTATGTAAAATCAGTTATATATTTATCCAATTTTATTTAACATGTATTAATATTTTATTCATGCTAATCACAGCTCTTCTATTTGTAGATATAGACAAGTCAAATAAATATACATACATCATATACACACATTTGTAGTAGCATCGCTTTTTATAAATACAGATGGATGTAATATATTAAAATAAAAATTAGAGAAGGTATTTATTGTGAGACCGGGACCTTTAGCCTTCGTGCCAAAGATCCTTAATAATGTGTACTGTTAAAATAAAAAACGAAAAAAATCTACCAAAAATTATTAAAAATGTAAGAAAAATGTAAGAAAAAGGTTTTAAAATGTTTAAAATTGGCCATACATCACTTTTTGTACTTTAACTCCTCCGTACTGTTTTAGTTTTCTACTCTCCTGGTGAGGGTGGAGCCTAATATTTAAATTCACGCATTGTTTTTTTCATTTTAACAAGTACTTTATTTTGCCTTTTAACAGCGTGGGCGTGTTGCATGGTGGTTAAGTACGCCTCTTGCTTAGTATCATCGTTCTCCTCGGAAGCATGGTTCCGAGGTACAAGAATTTAATTTAAATTATTAAAAATTGTTTTTTATGCTTATTTATTATTCTTTAGGCCTTTTTTGGATTTTTAATGCAATTTAATTATTTTTAAAACATTTATTTTTTATTTTTTTCAAAATTTTCAATTTTTTCGAATTTGATGATTTTAATTCATTATTTTTTTTTCATTTTGTACGGATGTCACTGGCCGCAAAAATATTTTATGTTTTTCTATCCCTAAACTCTCTACTCTCGAGTTATTGTGCTATGAACTCACGAATCCACCCTTCTATTTCTTTGCTCTTTTATGTGTTTATTTTTCGCTCGTTGTCATTTTTGTGCTTACTGACAGAAGCCTCTGGATTGAAAGCCTTTAGCCTTCGTTCTGCAAAATGTAGACCGTAGCGCTCCAAAACCAAACCAATTCTTAAGTATTTTAAACTTGATGAAAAGAAATTTAAAATCTTTAAAAGGCTTTACTTAATTATTTATGCTTTTTTAAATAGAAATACAATTTTATTGACTTTAATGTTAATGTTAAATTAAAAAATGTATAAAGTTTGTGAAATTAAATTTAATTTTTAAAGTAATATCATTATAAGTATTTTATAAATATTATATACTTTTTTCAAATTAGTCACCAATTTAATTGAAAAATATCACTGTGAATTGATACAATTAAGAAAGTATTCATCTTTGAAGAAAATATTTATAATACCTTGAAAATACAAAACCATCCCCTCCCCCGAGTTATTTATTAGATAATTATATGCTTTAGATATTTCTATGTCTCACGATATTTATATGCTTTATTAAACATTTATTGTAGTTGAACTCTGTGATAATACTCAAAAAATAGCAGTTTTAAAAGTTAAATAGCACTGGTTAGACAACAATCCTTTTAAAGATATATATGTATTTTTATATACTTTACTTTTTCTAAACTAGTAATATTTAAACAAAAGCAATCATTTAATTACCAAAAAATGGTCTTCACAAACCCATAGAGATGATTTATATGATAATTTGGGGTTTAAATTCTCATCCCTTTTCATCGCATTTGTCCCGATTTTACGTGTATGTGGATCTTTGGAAACGCTGAAAAATATCTTCTCGTTGCAATTAGTCGCTGTATTTTTACAGAGTGGCACAATACAATATTTATAATATGATTTTTTAATGCCAGACATAATTAAAAAATTTCTATTATATGCGATACTTTACACAGAAACAAATTTAAAAGTCGCCTTTTAACATGTAAACAGCATAGACGGTCGGTGTCGACATGAACGATGACGTCACAAACTCGGCGGAGGAAAAGTATCGGTTTTGAGAGACGTTAAAGAGTCCGCTATAAAACCCATCATAAATCACTCATTAGGCCCCCAGATGAAAGAAAAATAGCTACTGTCCTGCTTACTTTTTTGTTTTCTATCGTTTAAAATCCAAATTAGAAAACGTGAAAATTCCTCATTAAATCTCCCTACTTTAAAGTGATCTGCAATTGAAGCTATAATACAAAAAGTTATGAAATATTTTGTAAGACATGATAAAGAATTAGAAATTTGTTTAAGCAAAAGGAAAAAAATTTGAAATTTCACCACCAGAGGACGTTTTTTGGTGAACGCACATTTAGCAAGTATATATTTTAATTAAAAGAATTTATTTTAATTAGACAACGTTTCCTAACCTGTAGTAAAAGAAAAATAATCAATAATGGTGGGCATAAAAATTTAAAAAAATAAAATCGAATAATTTCATAGAAACTGATTTTCCTATAACTAATAAAAAATATTTTAATAATATTAAACAGTAAAGTTAAATTAATTGTTTTTTATAATTTTCGTTTTTATTAAAACCGTTTATTAGTAAAAGAAATATGACAAAATGGTAGATAAATAGAAAACTTTGAACAAGCATGTTACATGTATATATATATATATATATATATATATATATATATATATATATATATATATATATATATATATATATATATATATGTTACAAAGAGTTTATAATTTTAGTGAGTTCCTAATCCGGCATAACGTTTAGGCGTGTTTCAACGTAATTTGTCTCATTATGTAATGGGTATACGTGGTCATCCTAGGAAATGTATAATGCGAATAAATAAATACACTCGCGATAATACATTTGCCGAAATACAATCATGTTTACAAAGTGGTACCATTGAGCACGATGTACAACCAATTGGTACAGGGCCCAGAAAGGTTGAGAAAAGCTGCAAATAGACATGTTCATCATATTGGCCATCCTTTTCAGCTACCATTCGAAATCGTAAGATAGCATGTTCTACAGTGGCCTGGGAAATGCTTAGAACATGTCATTAAATGATGTCTTTCCTACCAAGTATAGCTCTTAGCTTATCATGACTGGGCGCCTTTCACATATAATTGTTATGCAACAGTGAGCTCCTCCTCATATTAACCTTCCCGATAAGAACGTTCTCAAAACTCCTTTAAAGAAGAGCGTGTTATCAGCCGCCACTCTCTTAATGTGTGGTTACAGTCCCCAACCCATGCGACTTTCGGATTGGAGGAATTCGAAACCTTAAATCAGTCATACCAAGAACTCTACCTGATCTGAAAGACAGCCTTTCACTACATGTTCTCAGCACTTCCCCAAATAGAACTGTAGAACATGCTACCTTGCGATTTTAAATGGTAGCTGAAATTGATGATTGTCAACATATCTTGTTATAATTTTATTAACTAGAGTAAATCTTGGCTAAATGTATAATTAATCAAAAATGCCTTCTGGTGGTGAATTTTTGAACTATTTTTTTATTATTATTCTTATTCACCCTAACAGATTCTCATGCTAACAATAGTTTCGATTGCAAACAACTTTAAAGCATGGAAGTTTAATTATATGGGCAATCTATATGTATATATTGTTGCGAGCTTCACTCGAGGGTTTGGGAATTGAATGGACTTTTACGACACGAGAAAACACAAAGACGAATTTATTAACAGAATAATTAACAGTTCGCAGTTCAAAATATCTCTATTCAAGAATAGTTAGAACATATCAGACCAATTTCGTACACTCTGAAATAATTCACTGCACAGAACACATAAAAACACTGCTGCACAGCTAGCACTAAAAACACTATAGTACGGCGAGCCAAAAAGAAACTCAGCTAGCTAGAATCAATGTACGGCGAGTCAACCGCACTAGCAAAATCAAGATGGAGACTGACTAACATCTCAATTTTATCGTCTATTTATAAGCTTGCAGAAATTTCGAGAAAGTTCTGAAGTTCGAAGGTTTCAGAAACTTCATGTTAGGCTAAAAGTGTCGCCAAAATGATCGCTAAGTCCCAATTACATCACCAAACTAATCGTCTAGTCGCCAAATTCAACGCCAAAAATAGAGTTGCCAAAAACCTTGCCACCTAACCAAAATACACATATTTAAAAGTTTGTAACAATATAAATTTTGAGCAAAATCATTCGTTTGGATAAAAACTTACGCAGGACATGAGGGTAAGGGATTAATCGATGACCTCGTGGGCAAACGATCTCCAGAAATATTTTAACTTCTTTAGTGAAATCGAATTTAAAATGACAATCGTCAACTGAGTGGCTATTCCATTTGGAAAATACTGGTCGGACTTTATTTGGCTTCATTTACACGGTTCCTTCAAATCGCTTATTGGACTCGCCCGATATTAGTTGTTCTTTTTCTGCGTATATATCAAGATTTCATTCGAATTCAAAATCTTCACTCGATGTCTGTGATTTGCTGAGCCCTCTATGTTTGATGATCCTGTTGTGAATTATCACTCATCAGTCAAACGTATAACTCCACAAATAATATTTTAGAACACTTTGATATAGCAAAAATTTATAAATTCCCATCAGCCCATCATCGAGCGGAACAATCGCTTTCGAACCCGACACTCATTAATCCCAACACATTTTACGAGAGTAGTAGAAGTATTTTAGTTCTTCATTTTGTTGTCTTATAGAAGTAGCAGTTAAGTACAGTCTAAGGGTGTAGTAGCTCTTTACAATCCCCTGATTTCTCATTTCGATTTCCGAAAGCCAATACTAGGTAGTGAAATATATTGGTCAGACAAACTTCATTCCAATCAAGTCCCGCGTTTCAAACAAACCTCTTGACTTCCTGGATCAAGCGAATCTTGTTACTTTTTTTTAATGCTTTTGCAATGACTCTGGCCTCAAATGTTGAATGTAGATTATTCCTATTGAACAAACTACTTCCTTACACCCTGGAATAATCTTTGGTTTGGCTGGATTCCAATTGGGTATTACATATATGCATGTATATGTGTATACGATTAATGTGTATATGTATGGGTAATATGTCTGTAATGGATAATTTGTCCCATCCCAAAGGGAAAAGTATCTATCTTTTGAATGCAGTTGTAATGAAAGCTTGGCCGAGATCAAAAGATAAAGAGAATTCGGAGAAAAAAGAAACAGAAGTCTCTTTGAAAAGACGGTGTGTTCTTAATGAAAGAAGTGAAGACTACGGCTGACTTCATCAAGTGGTGCAACTATATTGAAGATATGAGGCAAAAAAGAATTGGCCGAAGATTTGAGAGACTACCAAACGTCGTACCAGTTGCAGCCGTGGAGGACGAGTCAAATTTAGTATCTCTTATCCGCAGGATTGTACGCGAAGAGGTTAATAGAATAGTTAATCAAGCCGACGAGTTTCCGGACCCCTATTCCCAGCCGCTACAGATCGTCATCCAAGACGAAGTCGAAAGAGCTTTGTCGCCAGTTGTCGCAAAGTCTGCAGACGCCCAACGATGTCCCACGTATGCAGCCGCTGTGACGAGGAAACCCAGAAGTCCTGTCCAGAGATCAGCACCGCAGCCCAAGAAAACGGACCTATGGAGAACGACCGACAACAGGCCAGTGTGTTTCCACTGGGGACGCCCTGGACACGTCGCACGCTATTGCCGTGAGAGAAAGGCTATTTTTGACGATTATCGAGCCCGCCGACAGAACTTCGATGACACTGACGCTGAGTTTCGCCGACCAAGCTCTGAACGCCGTTCTATTCCTAGTCCTACTAGAGGCCGATCACCAACCCGTCGTTCCCGATCGCCGTCGCCATATCGTCGATCAGGTTAATCTCCAAGCTATAGAAACGAGGAAAACTAAGCAGAGCGACCTTTCGAGGAGGTGAGGCCGCATGTAATGAAAATCCTCCATCGGCCGGAAGGAGGACGGGTAACCACCTCGATGTTCTGGTAGATAATCAGCCGATCCGTGCTTTAGTAGATTCTGGAGCCTCATTTTCTGTCGTCTCCGATAAGTTTTGTCGAACCTTAAAGAAAGTTATGTTCGCTGACGCCACGAACACTATGCTGAAAGTCGCTAATGACAATTTTGTTAGGCCACTGGGAAAATGTGATCTGCGTGTCGTTATAAATAGACGAGAGCTGCCTGTTGAATTCATCGTCCTACAGCATTGTAGTCACGACGTAATCCTCGGATGGGACTTTTTGGAAGCTTCTCAAGCTGTGATAGACTGTGGCAGAAGTGAACTGTTGTTAGAAGATAC
>CM063498.1:236162-256162 GCA_032207245.1 Pardosa pseudoannulata | reverse complement strand
TAAAAAGTTTAGTACCAAAATTGAAATTTGTTATCAAACTAGAAATTTAGTATTTATTATACAATCTAAATTTAAACTCAAAACTTGAGATCTGCAGACCATGGCTCTTTACATAGGTGTTTGCAGCTCTTTAGCCTTCTGCCTTTGTGTTATATTAATAAGAGTAAATGCATATATGTATATGTATATGTATATATGTATATATATATATATGTATATATATATGTGTGTGTGTGTGTGTATATGGCTCCCTGAAACCTTTGTTATGCTGTTTCATAGACAATTTGGTTCTTTTCTTTTGAAAGTCTTCCAAACTCTTCTCTAAACTAAACTCTTTTCAAAGAATTTTCTTTTAAAAAGTATGCACTGCTTTACATTTTTCTATGAATATTTAGGTGTTTATTATTTTCATTTCATTGTATTAATTACATATGTAATAATCACTCATTTTCAAAATTAGACATACTCTTTTACACATCAACTATTTTAAATCAAACTAGATATAAAAGAGAAAATATATATGAAAAAGAATGTTATATTTAATTATTAGATGTTAATATAAACTTTTTATCCAAATATCAGGTACTGTACCAAATAAGGAATTAGTTTTTATTTTTAAATGAGAAAAAACATCTTTCAAAATCACTTTTTATACTGTCTAGATCCTTGTAGAACTACAAGTAATGAAAATCATGGATAGCTTACAAAATCCAAAGAATACCAGGTACTGTACCAAATAAAGAATAAAATAAGTTTTTATTTTTAAATGAAAAGAAACATCTTTCACAATCACTTTTTATACTGTTTAGATCCTTGTAGAACTACAAGAAAAATCATGGATAGCTTATGAAAACCAAAGAATATCAGGTGTACTGTACCAAATAAAGAATTAAATGAGTTTATTTTTAAATGAGAAGAAACATCTTTCAGAATCATTTTTTATAATGCTTAGATCCTTGTAGAGCTACAAGAAAGAAAAATCATGGATAGCTTAAGAAATCCAAAGAATAAAATGAAATAATTTAAATAGTATTACTTCAGCAGTCTTTAAATTTCTTCAATGAACTAGTGTTCAAATAATCTTTCAATGTAGACCAGGACCTACAGATTAAAAAGGTCAAGTCCAAACAATTAAAAATACATGTCAACAGAAGGACCTAAAACCATAGATTATGGTTACAAGCATAATTGTCGAGCCTAGCCCAGTTAATTAAGAATCGCATAAATATCTATCACTGCAAAAGCACATAGAAGCTGTGAATTATGGATTCAATTTATTTAATGGTTTCAAACAAACCTATCAGATCTATCAAGAAACTAAGTATCATTTAAAACAAATTTTAGTTTCTCAAATACTAAGATCTCTTTTACGGATCCTATGAAATATTAAATTACTGAAACTATCAAACATTTATTTAAACACAATACTACATACAATCATTCTACAAAACAAAAAATAAATACACCAATTTATTTTAGAATTTGTTTTAGTTTAATTGTATGTAAAAAAGAATCAATTATATATTTAAAATTTGATTTACAAAATGTTTAGTAACTGAATCTAAAGTTACTCCACTTAATTTTAAATCAAAAATAGTTAATAGACATCTTAAGATTTTGTTTTTAATATGAATAATTCTATATTGATAATATGTAATTCTTACAGAAAGTTCAAAGGAATTTTAACTGAAATCACACTTTGTTAGGCAATCAGCAAAGCACAGGTGATATGCAAGACCATGCAAAGAGATTTAAATTGCAACAAATACATTACCACTTATACACACACACACAATTTGGCCTAAATATTGAATTTTCAATAAAAGTGAAGAAAACGTAAAACATTTTTACTTTTGAAAAAATATAAAGAAATTTATTCTAAAA
Source organism: Pardosa pseudoannulata (assembly GCA_032207245.1). Lineage (NCBI taxonomy): Eukaryota > Metazoa > Arthropoda > Arachnida > Araneae > Lycosidae > Pardosa > Pardosa pseudoannulata. Next base: position 254,278 of record CM063498.1, on the reverse strand, counting down.
ATACAAAATATTTTGAATATAAAAAGATATTTGAAGAATCTATCAAACAAATTAAAATTTTAAGCTAATCCATTTTTATTAAATTGGAAAAACACACTTGAAAAAAAAATACTAAGTATCTTTAAATGTGTTACATATATGAAAGAGATGAGCTGATTAGAATAATATATCAACCAAAAAAAAAAAAAAAGTCATTTGGCCAGAAGGCTTTAAAAAAAAAAAAAATTAAAAAGAAAGAAATCAACTATATTTCACAATGTTATAAATGATCCTACATAATGAAATTGCAGGTGAAATCGAAAAAAAAGAATATTTCAAGAAATATTTTAAAGTACATTTTAATTAAAAAAAAAAAAACATTTGATCTTATCTATAAGTTTTAAAGCATCAAACTATTAGAAACATTTCTATAATAAATTAACATGAAAAGTTTTGAAAATTAAATGATTCTATTGAAAATTATCTAAATCAGCGACTAATTTTTTTTATGAGAATTCAAACTTACCCAGGCTTCCTTTTTGTAGTTGTTTCACCAGGGAGATTAGGGAAGCGAATAATTAAATTAGCACCATGTAACTCTACACCCTAGAAAAGGAAATCAATTAGAAATCAATAATCAATCAATTATAAGAAAAATAATGAATTCAATGCAATAAACAATACCTTTATACATTTATAATCATGGCTCTCATAAACAAGAATTCAATAAATATATGAAAATGCTAACATTTGGTAATTTGCAAAATAAGATACTTTGAATAAGTAAAGGGTAGTGAATACAGAAAAAAATTAACTTTAATTATAAATTTGAAAATATCTAACTATTATACACACTTTCACAATATTAATCTTTCTTCTAATTTAATCAAAAAGTTTTCTTTTTAGCAAAGTATTACAGAGTAAAAATGTTTCCCTTTTTCTCATAAAATATTCAAATTTGTTGCCATCACCATCTTACAGTAATACGTATGTAAAAAAAACTATAAAAATATTTTTATTATGGGTAATAAAAACTTTACTGCATTTTTAAAGGATCATATACAATTATTTTTTAAAAAGAACAATTGCTTGTGATTATTACAGCATAACTGTAGTCAATCAATCAATCAAGTTTACAGCAAAATTATTTCTTGATTTTTAGAAATAAATTTTATTTCAATTAAAATAATGTACGAGACTATTTAAAGTGATTAAAATGGCTTAAAGCTTTACAATCTGCAATACTTTTTTTCATTTTCTAAATAAAATAGTAATAATTGAAAGTTCTTTAATTTACATCACATCTTTAACAAAGATAAGCCTATCTCTACTGTAAACATGTACATGATTTTAGATTAATTTTCATAGCTGTACATGCAGCTTCTTTTTGAAAACCCCACAAACTATTTCACTATCTTTCTGCCCTTTTGTACGAATTAGATTGCTTAATTACTAATATAAGGCATGTTTTCATAAAAAAAGCTTATAAATTTTTTTTTCAAAAAGTATTTAAACTAATTTTACAACATAACCAAATGAGCAAAATTTTACAAGATTTTAAAAGAGAAAAATTAATATTTAGTACTACATTTAGTATTTTTTCATACTTTTGGAATGAATTTTAAATATCTAATAAAATGCAGAAAAGCAGCATCACACAAAAGTTAAGATTGGGGGCCACAGAAATAAAAGTAACAGTCACTTTCTTCCAAGCTTCCCAAACACATTCTTTGATTTTGAAGCTGCTATAATTGCAAAGATTATCATGTGAATATTATTGTCCTATTAAAAAATGTCAATGGCAGATGTTCCAATTCATAACTTACTAATGTTACAACCTAAATGTTGTCACAGCATTCTTTACCCTTATCTTGATTTAAACAAAGATATTTTTAAAATATAAAGTAAACTCAAAAATATTAGTCAAAGTATCTTCAGAACTGTAAACCTCCACCAAAATTTAAACAGTTCTTTAAATTATAGCCTTTCTACCCTTTACTAAAAGAATAATTTGATGATATAGTAACAATGAACTGAATGTAGTATACACTGCAAAACAAAACACCTAAAACATCTTGCAAACATTTAGTAAGAAAATATATATCTATTCACAGATTTCTAACAAATATTTATAAAAACAATCTGATTTTCTTCATTGCCCATCATATTCAAGTTTAGGAAACATTATAAAATGAAAAATAACCTAATCGTGAATAATACAAAATATACAGTATAAAAAAGAAAACTTATGCATTTGAGTTACACAGCTATATATAATTTAAAATGAGTTAGGAAACTCATAATTTTTAGTACTGGTGTTCAGCTGATGATTCAGTTATAACTTTGCATTTTCCAGAATGGCTACAGATAACTTGTAGCAGTTAGTTTGCTGCAGTAGAAAGAACAAAATTTCCCCATTCTTAAGGTATCTGTCTACGTTGAAAACGTCATTTTTTGCCAAAAATAATAATTTTTTTATTATTTCTCTGTTGTAAAATTTCAACATTTAGACTTCCAAATCTGTTTTTCTTTTGTCTCTACAGCATTTCAAAGAAAAGTTACAGCTGTTTAAACATCAGTAACAGCTGTCAAAACAAACTTGAAGTTGTGAATTTAAAGCATTTTAAAGAGCATTTTTGGACAAAACTTTTTAAAATTTTCATCAAGATTAGTTTGAACATTTTTCTGGTATATTTAATAATTGGCAACTTGGCAATTAGAAAGTTTTCAGGCAAGAAACTGGGAATAAATTGAGCATCACATGCTTTTATTTTACCACTGTATGCTTATTTTGTTTTCATCATTTTACATTTTGCTAATCGTTATTTAATCTTTCATTTCAAAGAAAAACTGGACTACTGCAACAGACAACAAAAGTCTCCAAATAAAAAAGACCAAAATAAGCACATTTGCTTTTGCAATCATCTTGGTTTGCCACGCAGTATGGAGTCTGCCGGAGCTTACAGATTGTTTGAATGATCCCGTGATCTCAGAAAGTTGGAATATTTGGAATTTTATGGTGACAGAAATTCATAGGTCATTTGGCTGTAAAAAAAATTTATGGCAAACACAGTGTCTAAAAGTTTAAATGCATAGGTCATATTCAAAAACGAATGGGCAGCAGACTTCACAAAAACAAAAGTAAAAAAAATTTAGGTTGAAAATGAAAACTTACACATGCCATAATAGATAAAATTCAAAACTATTATGACATTTCAATTCTAAGTAATGTGAAGGATTTAAAAGGCATGAAGAGTACTGTCATTGCAGTTTCTTTTTTTCATTGCACATCCAGCAAACAAAATCCATGCAACGCCAGTGCCTAGTTGGTTCATCCAGTTGGTATGCTTAAGAGGAAGCCAAAGGCACTATTAAAACTTATGGTTTTTTAAAAGCTCTGTGATCAAGAGCTTTTAAGAAAGTGTCTGCATGGTAAGACACAAAATGCCAACAAATCTCAATGGAAGCTTGTGGCAAACAGTGCCAAAAGAAAATTTCATTGAATTAAATACATTTAAATTAGGGGCATATATAGCTACAATAAACTTTAATGAAGGTTTAGGTGGGTTTTTTTTTCAGTTTTTGAGGCACTTGAGATAAAATTCTGGCATAATACATTGAATTCATTTAATAGCATTGACAAACCACATATTGTCGATGCAAAAAGGCATTCATTGCCTCATGTAAAAAGGGTCAGAAAGAAAAAAGAGCTTAAAGAAAGAAGAAATATGCCAAAGCCATATAAGCGTGGGGAATTTTAAACACATATTTTAGTTTTTTAATAGTTAAAATTGCTTTCATAAACTTTAAATATGTTTCTAATAAAATGTTGAAACTTAAAACGTGATTTCTCAAAAAGTTCTTAAAAATTTTGTTGAAAATTATTATGAATGCTTTTGATAGTATTTACTAGTCAATGACCTAAAAGCTTTAAATTTGGATAATTTTTAATGATGTTACACTCATAGTTAGCTATAAAGGTAATGAAAATTCGTTAAAAATTCAATGTATATGACTTTGAAGGATCAAACTTTTTTACCAAATGTAAATTACGCAAAGATTTTAGGTGATTCACTAGTCCAGTGTATAAGAAATGTGTTGCATAAAAAATATTGAAATAATTTAATATATTATAAAATTAGACCTTTTGAAAACACCCAATGTTCTTTACTAAATTTTCTTTATTAGAAATTTTATAAAAACTTCTAAAGGAATAAACTTTTTAAGTGCAATTATCTATGATAATATAAAAAATAAATCTAAAAATGTAAAAACATGAACTAGTTTTTGCGTTTAAAGAAAAAAGTTCTCCGAGCGTAGATTGATACCTTAGAAGGCAATCTTGGTAAATCATTTTAATTCAGAACAAGTACCACATCAGTTTTAAAACAAAATAGTAAAAAAAAAATAGTAAACTGTAGTTAATCAATTAAACACCATAACAGCAAAGCTAAGAATATATCAATAAAGCAAATAGTATATGAAAAAATGGATAAAAATATTGCTATAAAAAATTCCTAACCATCAGATCATTTAAATTTTTTTCGCCTTAGAAATCTAGAAGTACATTAACTTAATTTAGTTTTATTTCTTCTGGCTTTAGTTTTGTAAACTAGAATGTAATTCTTGCAAAGAATTATACTAATCTTTTATGAAGGACGAGTTCAAGCTTCAACTATATGATTTTGTTTTAACTGCAAGGTGCTGCTCCCATTTGTTTAAATACTACTAGCAAATGTGCCCGTGCTTCGCTACGGGGAATTTTGTATATTACTCTTAAACAGAATTTTTTATTCGATTATTAATCTCTAAATTCTGCGCACTGCACTTCAAGTCATTGGCGAATAAACATAGTTATTCTATAATATATATATATATATATATATATAATAGTAATATTCAATTCTCATGATACATTAATTTGCATTAGAACTGTGTTAGGCTTCAATAAGATATAAAAGCTTTTCCCATTTAAAATTAAGAAAAATTTATTTCAGTTATGAAACAGTTGTCATGCTCACTAAACCTCAATATAAGTAATTGATATTCTCAATTTTACTAACTTACCTATAAAGCATTAAGGGTGAATGTTATTTTTTCCAAATTTATTTTTATCTTATTTTTAAACATAACTAAAAGTGTACAACAACATATTCTTCTCATAAATTTTGCTTTTAAAATTAAGACATATCTAGCATATGCATTTTGCAAGACGTTTAATAAAAAAATAACACTTATGTAGCTTTATTTGAAGACTGATTGGCAACATTAATATCTCTAATACAGTAGAACGTGGATTAATCAAATGGTCCAATTCAACAGATCAATCAAAGACCCTGTATTTTATTTGGCAAACATAACCCACCTGGACCACAAACTGTATGAACTGTTCATGGTCCAGTTGAGTTATGTTCACAAAAATCTGATAAATCTATTTTTACAACTAACTCTAATTTTAATAATATTCTACGTTAGAACAACACAAATACAGACATATAGAAATCAGAATTGAAAACTTTCTAAAATACCATTGAGGTTATTGAGATATAGAAATGGATATATAATTTCATTTTACATAATCCTTGCAGGGGTTTATTTTCCACACCAGTCTCTCGTATCCCGGGATTATATACAATATAACTCTCCTATATATTCCACCATCTGTTAGTGTCCTTGTTTTTCTGCTACATGTATAGAAAGTAGAAAAGTTGGAAAACTTTATATTCTTCCTTCTAAACATGCTGTTGATAATAAATATAACTATTATAACAGCCAGTTCTATCCCTGGGAAAAGTATGAAGGGAAATTACCTGTAATCATTCCCATAACAGTTTTTAAAATAATTCAGTCATCAGGATTTTTAGCTAACATGATAAGTTTTACTCCAGATAGGTCCGCATAATCAGCACTCTAGTGTATATTCATTTAGCTAGAAAAAATATTGTCGAAAAAAAACTATTTCCCAATCAGGAATTTTGCATACAAATCTGTTAACTTTAGCTAGGAATATGAATTTAAAAACGTGAAATCAGAATATGGAACTTTCTTAAGGCCATTAAAGCTAGTCTATCTAGTAGATTTTACATAGGTTTTTGCATAGGTTCTTTTTTATCTCCTCCGTCTTCACCCTTCCTGCGCGGTACAGTAATTACCCTGTGCTTCTATATCATATAACTCTTCTGTCCATTGCCGCATCTATTGATGCCCTTGTCTTTGTACTAATTTTGTACAAAAGTAAAATATTTTATAAGTTTAAATATTAACTTCCAAATATGCCGTATGTAATATAGTAAAATATGCAGTACAACAACATTTAGATGCAACAAATGTCGTTTCCATGTCACTAATTTATTATAAAAATTTCTTTGATTTGGCTAAAAACACGAACTGGCGAGAACAACTCTTTTCATTTTACACCAATGAGAAATTCTGAGGTAAAATAAATTTTTAATATTGGCTACGTATGTGTAAATATTTTTCATTTCTCAGTATCAAGCAAAACTCACCGAAACTTATTTACGCTATGACTGACCATTTGTTTCAAAATAATAACAAATTAAACAGATACTTTCTTGTTATACATAAATAAGAAATAAGATATATGCCTATTTTTCCGTGACATTATCTGCCTGTAATTTATTTTAAAAGTGTCGAATTATCTCGAAAATTTTTGGACACAGTAAAATATGAAATTAACACTAAAAATAGCTTTACTAATTGCTTTTGTACATGAATTACCAATCTTGTCATAATACGTGATAGGATGGACATCAGAGGTTTTTATTTTGTGATAAATATTAAACTGTCCAAAATTTGATGAATAAATTGCAGACCGTATAGTCATGTATAAAAAACGAACAAACTTCTTAATTTACACAGATATATAAATTAAACGATAGATATTTATTGACCCGTGAAATACACTCACTGGAATTTAGACTCTAAGAAAAGAAATTGTTAATACTGGTAATAAAACTATCATTGTAACAAAAAAATAATCGGTGATTAAATTTATATTTGGCACATATGTGCCTAATCTATTATTTATGCCAAATATAAAAGAAAATTGATTATAAAATACCTAAATTCAGAAATAAAACGGGTGAAAATCGTGCAGACGATTATAAAATAGTTTAAAATTAAAAATTATTAAATGAGATGTTTAAAGGTATGACGTCATAATGCAAGAAATGTTATTTTCACCTATTTATTACACGATAAATTGATAAATTTAATCGCCTGCTCTTAACCAGGGAAAATAGTGCTTGAAATAATGTCATAAAAAGCTCGAAAAGGAGGGAAGGGATGGATTTCGAACGTTTTAAAGTTGACAGTGCTTTTCGCAGTGATACAAAGCATATTTATACCAATTTATTTTAGAATCCGACCATTAGTTTCGGAGGAGATGTGGAACATACATACATATACACACACACACATACATACAATGACTTATTTATGAGACTAGCAAATGTGCCCGTGCTTCGTTATGGGGAATTTTGTATATTCTATTAATAAAACATTTTTTTTTCGTATATTACTCTGTAAATTCTACACTGTGCAGTTCAAGTCATTGGCTAATAAAAAAAAACATAGTTGTCTCTATTATATGTATAATATAGTCATTTTCAATTCTCGTGTTACATTATTTGCATTACACTTGTGTTAAGCTTCAATAAGATATAGTAGCATTTTTCATCTCAAAAGTACGAAATATTTATTTTATTTACGAAAATCTTATTCTGCCCACTAAACTTCCATGTTAAGTAGTTTGTTGCAGTTTTATTAATCTACCTATAATATATTTAGTGGGATATCTTTTTTTTTCAATTTTTTTAATTTAATTGTTAAACATAGTTAAAAGCATACAACAGTTTATTCTTCTCTTAAATTTTCTTGTAAGATAAAGAAATACCTGGTATATACATTATATACATTTTGCAAGCCGTTTAATATAGAACAACACTTATGTACATTTATCTGACATTGATTGGCAAATTAATGTCTCTAATATAGTAGAACACGGATTAACCTTATCGTTGAATTTAGCAGATTGATCAACTTGTATTTTCTTTTGTGAACATGACACACCTGGACCACAAACTGTCTGAAGTTTTTGTGGTCCAGTTGTGTAATGTTAAAAAAAAGAAAAAATTGATAAATGTATTTTTAGAGCTAATTATCATTTTAATAATATTCTACGTTTGAACAACCCAAATGCAAACATATAGGAATGAGAATTGGGAATTATTAATATACCATTGAGGCTATTGAAATATAGAAATGACTATAGAATTCCATTTTACATAATCCTTGCATGAGTTCAATTTCTGAACCTTTCCTTCTCACCAGTCTCTCGTACCCTACCATTATATACCATATAACTCTTGTATGTTCCACCATTTGTTGGTGTCATCGTTTTTCTACTAATTTTGTAAAAAAAAAAGTTTCAAAAATATATATTCTCACTTCTAAACACGCTACTTGTAATATGATAAATGTGAACTTTTATAACTGACAATCCTAACCCTGGAAAAAGTTTGAAGGAAAATTACGCAAAATCATTACTATAACCGTTTTTTAAAGTATCCGGATTTTTTGCTAACATAAGCTTCACTCCAGAAATGTCTGGATAATTTGCGCTCTAGAGTATTTTCATTTGGCTAGTAAAAATAAATGTCATGAAATATCATTTACCTATCAGGGATTTTGCTAATGCATCTCTTAGTTTTGGCTAAAAATATGAATTTAGAAGCGCGCAATCAGAATATAGAACTTTCTAAAATGCCATATCCGTCTAGTCAATTTTACATAGGTGCATAGGTTTTGCGTAGGTTTTTTCTTGCTACTCAATTTCTGCCCTTCCTGAGCATCACAATTATTACTCCGTACTCCTCTACCATACAACTCTTCTATCCATTGCCCCATCTACTGATATTCTTGTGTTTCGGCTAATTTTGTGGAAAAGAAAAATATAGGTTTAAAAATGAACTTCTAAATACGCCATTCGTAATATGGTAAAATATGCAGTACAATAGTTGGTTGCAACGAATGATCATTTCCATATCACGAATTTAGTATAAAAATTTATTAGATTTAGGTAGAAACACGAACTGGTGAGAACAACTCTTTCTTTTGATGCCAATGAACAATTCTGAGGTAGTCTAAATTATTATTATATAGCCTAAATTATTCTAAATTATTATTATATGTGTACATTTTTTCATTTTTCCAAATCAAGGAATATTCTTCAAAATTTATTTACACTATGATTGACCATTTGTATCAAAATAATAGTAGTAGCAAATTAAACAGATACTTTCTTGATATACTTAAATAAGTAATGAGATATATGCTTATTTGCCCACAACATTATCAGCCTAGTCTTTAAACTTTCGAATTATGTCAAAACGTTTTGGATGAAGCAAAATATGAAATTAACTCTAACCATTACTTTACTAACTAATTTTGTAATTTAATTACCAATTAATGTATGTTATTATAATACTTATAGGATAGACATCAGAGGTTTTGATTTGGAGGTAAATATGAAACTGTCCAAAATTTGGCGAATAAATAGCAGACTGTCTGGTTATGTATAAGAAACAAACACACAATCGAACAAACTTTATAATTTACAACGATCAATAAATTAAATTCTAGATATTTATTGACATGTGAAATAGACTCACTGGAATTTAGACATTAAGAAAAGAAATTCTTGCTAATGCCGGTAAAAAAATTGTCATTGTGACAAAAATAATCGATGATTAAATTTAAAATTATCACATATGTATCAAATCTATTATTTATGCCAAATATAAATGAAATCTAATTACAAATCTAAATTCAGAGATAAAATAGATAAAAATCAAGCAAACGATATTTAAATATTATAAAATAAGAAGTGCATAAGTGTGATGGTTAAAAGAATGATGTCATAATGCTAGAAAAAATGTTATTTGAACCTATTTATTACGTGATAAATTGATAAATTTAATCGCCTGCTCTTAACCGGGGAAAATAGTGCTTGAAATAAAGGCATTAAACGCTCGAAAAGGGGGGAAGGGATGGATTTCAAACGTTTTAAAGTTGACAGTGCTTTCTGCAGTGATGTAAAGAATATTTATACCAATTTTTTTTAGAATCGGACCATTAGTTTAGGAGGAGATGTGGAACATACATACATACACACATACATACATACATACAATGACTTTTATTTATAAGACTAGCAAATGTGCCCGTGCTTCGCTACGGGGAATTTTGTATATTCTATTAATAAAACCTTTTTTTTCGTATATTACTCTGTAAATTCTCCATAGAGCAGTTCAACTCATGAATGAATAAGTATATTTCTAATATATACGTATTATAATCATATTCGATTTTCATGATACATTAATTAAATTAGAACTGTGTTAAGCTTTAGTAAGATATAAAAGCGCTTCCCGATTAAAAATACACAAATTTTATTTCAGTAACGAAACACTTGTCATGCCCACTAAACTTTCATATAAATTTCCATATAATTTTATTAATCTCTATATTTTTCAAGGGTGAATGTTATATTTTTCGAATTTATTTGTACCTTATTGTTAAACATAATTAACAGCATACAACAATTTATTCTTTTCATAAATTATGCTTGTAAGATCAAGAAATATCTAGTATATATATTTTGCACGCCAATTAATATAAAAAGTGACACTTATGTACTGCTACCTGACGTTGATCTGCAATATCAATACCGCTAATACAGTAGAACGTGAATAAAACGTTTAAAATATTTAAATTCTTACTTCTAAACACATTTGTAATATGATGGTTATATATTATTATAACTGCCAGTCTTAACCGAATGAAACGTATGAAGGAATGTTACCTAAAATCATTACGATAGCTGGTTTTTTAGTAGTGCAGTCATCCAGAATTATCGTTAATCTGATCAGTTTGCTCTTAATAATCTGCACTCTAGAGTATTTTCATTTGGCTGGAAAAAAATTTAGAGAAAGATAATTTTACTATGACTAATTTTTTATATGAATCTGATAGCTCTCGCTAAATTATTCGAATTAATTTCGCTAAATAGCTTTCGCCAATTTTAGAATGACCAACCTGAGATAAACCTAAAATTTTGCTTTAAAAAAATAAAAAATCTATTTCTAACATAAAAACCTAGATTTTTGCTTTTTTAAAAATAATCTACATCTAACGTTTTGATTATAATTACTAAATTTTTACAAATTTTTGCACATTTTTCTCAAATATATTCTACAGTGTGTTAAGCTTCAATAAGATATAAAAGCGTTTCCCGATTAAAAGTAAGAAAATTTTATTTCAGTAACGAAACACTTGTCATGCCCACTAAACTTTCATATAAATTTCCATATAATTTTATTAATCTCTATATTTTTCAAGGGTGAATGTTATATTTTTCGAATTTATTTGTACCTTATTGTTAAACATAATTAACAGCATACAACAATTTATTCTTTTCATAAATTATGCTTGTAAGATCAAGAAATATCTAGTATATATATTTTGCACGCCAATTAATATAAAAAGTGACACTTATGTACTGCTACCTGACGTTGATCTGCAATATCAATACCGCTAATACAGTAGAACGTGAATAAAACGTTTAAAATATTTAAATTCTTACTTCTAAACACATTTGTAATATGATGGTTATATATTATTATAACTGCCAGTCTTAACCGAATGAAACGTATGAAGGAATGTTACCTAAAATCATTACGATAGCTGGTTTTTTAGTAGTGCAGTCATCCAGAATTATCGTTAATCTGATCAGTTTGCTCTTAATAATCTGCACTCTAGAGTATTTTCATTTGGCTGGAAAAAAATTTAGAGAAAGATAATTTTACTATGACTAATTTTTTATATGAATCTGATAGCTCTCGCTAAATTATTCGAATTAATTTCGCTAAATAGCTTTCGCCAATTTTAGAATGACCAACCTGAGATAAACCTAAAATTTTGCTTTAAAAAAATAAAAAATCTATTTCTAACATAAAAACCTAGATTTTTGCTTTTTTAAAAATAATCTACATCTAACGTTTTGATTATAATTACTAAATTTTTACAAATTTTTGCACATTTTTCTCAAATATATTCTACAGATAACTGATTAAATTGCATTAAATATATTATGTCTAGTTCATTTTACGCAATCCCTGTATCTGTTCTATTTTTGTTCTCTCTCCAAGCTTCCAAAGAGACACAACTATTACCCGGTAAGCCTATACTATAAAGTCGAACAGTGGCCCAATAGTTAGAGCGATGCTCTTTAGTGCCAGAGTTAGTTCGCTTGAATCCCGATGAGGCATGCATGTGTAGCCTTGTGGAATAGTCTTTAAGCAGTAGGTACCAGTGTCATTAACCCTCGTGTTGCAAAACAGTACACCGTAATACTCCAAACTAACACTATACCATAAAACACTCTTGTCCATCACGCCATTCATTGCAGATTTTGTCTTTCTATTAATTTTGGAAAAAACAAAAACATTTTAAAAATTTAAGAAATTACTTCTAAACATGCCATTTGTAATATGGTAAAATATGTAATACAACAACAGTTGGCTGCATTGAATGATTATTCCCATATGATGAATTTCGTTAAAAAAATTATCTCTCAAAAAACATATACTGGCCAGAACAATTCTTTCTTTTCAAGCCAAATGGCACTCTTGACATAGTCTTAATTTCCTATTTCACTCATATAGGCGTAAAATATTTTCGATTTATATTGTCATATCACGTGATAGGATAGGCAGAAAAGAGACGACGGTAACGTTCATTTTTCGATATCACTAAATATCCTCTAAACTTCATTTACATGAAGACTGACCATTTGTATCAAAATAAAAAAATATATCAAACAGGCTCTTTTCTTGATATACGCAATAAGCAGTAAGATACATGCTTATTTGACCCTGACTTAAATAATCATTTTTGGACATAATAAAATATGAAATTAACACTAAAAATAACTTTACTGACTGTTTATGTAAGTTAATCACCAACTATAGTATATCCTGACATATAATGTAATAAGATGAGCAACAGAGGTTTTAATATTAACAGTGTTTATTTGGCGATAAATATGAATCTGTCGAAAATTTGTTAATCAAAGGCAAAACGTGTAAAAAACGGACGCATAAACGAACAAATTTAACAAAGTTATATAAATTAAAATCTAGATATTTTTTTGGCCATGACTCCTTGTAATTTAGACTTAAAAATAATTTATTGTTAAAATACCGATGAAAAAATTTTCATTGTAACAAAAAATAATCTGTGATTAAAATTAAAATTAGCTCAAATGTACCTAATTTATTATTTAAGTAAAATATAAAAAAAATTAATCACATGATATCAAAATTTAGAGATAAAAAGGGTGAAAATTGTGCAAACGATTTTTAAATCAATTAAAATAAAAGATTATTAAATGAGACGGTTAAAGGAATGACGTCATAATTCAAGAAAAATGTTGTTTTCACCTATTTATTACGTGATAAATTGATCAATTTAATCGCCTGCTCTTAACGGGGTTGAAATAGCTGAAAAATATAAAGGTAAAAACGCTGAAAAGAGGAGGGGAAGGGATTGCGATTTCGAACGTTTTAAAGTTTGACGTCAGATTGCTTTTGACAGCAAACGATATTTCGGTACTTTTACATGCAGTTAGATAGTTTAGGTTGCTGTAAATTTCCGCATGTAACCCCCAGAGTACCGAAGTACCGTTTGCTCTCAAAATTTCCGCAAGGTGACGTCACAACGAACGTTCGGTACGAACCGCAACTCCCAGAGTAAGGGCTGAGATGTGGAACATACATACATACATACATACATACACACATACATACAATGACTTTTATTTATAAGACTAGCTAATGTGCCCGTGCTTCGCTACGGGGAATTTTGTATATTCTATTAATCAAGCATTTTTATTTTCGTATATTACTCTATAAATTCTACACAGATCAGCTCAAGTCATGAACGAATATGTATATTTCTAATATATACGTATTATAATCATATTCGATTCTCATGATACATTAATTTACATTAGAACTGTGTGACGCTTCAATAAAATATAAAAACTTTTCCCGAATAAAAGTACGAAAATTTTATTTCATTAACGAAACACTTGTGATACCCACTAAACTTCCATATAAGTTCCATATAATTTTATTAATCTATATATGTGTTAAGTGTGGATGTTATTTTTTTTAAGTTCATTTTCACCTCATTGTTAAACATAATAATAAAAGCATACAACAATTTATTCTTTTCATAAATTATACTTGTAAAATCAAGAAATATCTAGCACATATAATTTGCACGCCATTTAGTATAAAAAGTAACACTTATGTACTGCTATCTGACGTTGATCAGCAATATTAATACCTCTAATACAGTAGAACGCGAATTAAACGTATGGTCCATTTCTAAGGATCAATCAGGTACCATGTATTTTGTTTAGCGAACGTAACTCACCTGGACCACGAACTCTATGATCTGTTCTTTTACCAGGTACGTTTTTGTTAAAAAAAAACCACTCATAGCTAACTCTAATTTTAATAATATTCAACGTTGGCAATTACATACATATAGAAATCAGAATACGGAACTATATGTTATCGAGGCTTTTGAGATATTGAAATTGTTATATATTGCATTTTACATAATCCTTGTATTCCCCCCTATTCCAAGGCATCACTCTCTCGTAACCTAGGTTCATACACCATACAACTGTTGATGACATCTGTTCCTATTCTTGTCTTTCTACTAATTTTGTAGGATATAAATAGTTTAAAATATTTAAATTCTTACTTTTAAACACACCGTTTGTAATATGATAATTATGTATTATTATAACTGCCAGTCCTAACCCAATGAAAAGTATGGAGGAATGTTACCTAAAATCTCTATCATAGCCGGTGTTTTTTTATTTTTTTTTAGCAATCCAGTCATCCGGACTTTTCGTTAATGGGAACAGTTTGCTAATAATAACCTGCACTCTAGAATATTTTCATTTGACTAAAAACATTTTTTGAGATTGATAATTTCGTTCTATGACTAAGTTTTCATATGACTTTGTTAGCTTTCGCTAAATTAATCAAATTAATTTCCCAAAATATCTTTCAGCAATTTTGAAATGACCGACCTGAAATAAACCTAAATTTTTGCTTAAAAAAATCTATGTCTAACATAAAAACCAAAAATTTTTCCTTTTTTTAAAATAATCGACAACGAACGTTTTGATGAGAATTTCAAAATTTTTAAAACTTTTTGCACATTTTTCTCAAATATATTCCAGAGGTAACTGATTAAATACCATTAAATATATTCTGTCTAGTCTCTTTTACATATTCCTTGTATCTGTTCTATTTTCGTTCTCACTCCCACCTCCCTGAGGGGAACAATTATTACCCGGTAAGCCTATACATAACTATACAGCCTAACAATCTCAATGGTTAAAGCGATGTTCTTCAGTACCAGAGTTCGTTGGCTCGAAACCCGCTGAGGCATGGATGTTCGTAGTCTTTTGGAATCGGCTTTAAGTAGTAGCTCCCAGTCTCATTAACCCTCGTGTTGCAAAACAGTACACCGTAATGCTCCAAACTAACCTTATACCATATAACACTCTTGTCCATCACGCAATACATTGCCGACTTTGTCTTTCTATTAATTTTTAATTAATTAAGTTTTCTATTAATTTATTAAGTTGCCTTCAACGAATAATTATTCACATATGATGAATTTTGTTAAAAAAAATTATCTGGCAATAAACATGAACTGGCGAGAACAATTCTTTCTTTTCACGCCAAATGGCACTCCTGACGTAGACTTAATTTTCAATATCACCCATGTGTGCTTAAAATATTGTCGCTTTATATTGTGATATTTCTTGATAGATAGGCAGAAAATAGACAAAGGTAACTTTTATTTTTCGGTACTACTAAATACCCCCTAAACTTCATTTACATCAAGACTGACCTTTTGCATCAAAATAAAAAATATATCAAACAGGCTCTGTTTTTGATACACACAATAAGCAATAAGATACATGTGTATATGATCCTGACTAAAATGAACATTTTTGGACATAATAAATATGAAATTAACTCTAAAAATAACTGTACTGACTGCTGGCTTACATTAATTACCAACTATAGTACATCCTGTCATATAACGCAATAAGATGGGTAACAGATCTTTTAATATTAATGGTGATTATTTGGCGATAATTATAAACCTGTTGAAAATTTGGTGAATCTTTGGCAAACAATGTGGTTATGAATAAAAAACGAACAAATTTAATGTACAAATGAATATAAATTAAACCCTTAGACTTAAAAATAATTCATTGTTAAAATACCGATGAGAAAATTGTGAATGTAACAAAAAATAATCGAGGATTAAAGTTAAAATTAGCTCAAATGCACCTAATTTATTGTTTAAGTCAAATATAAAAGAAAATTAATCACATGGTATTAAAATTTAGAGATAAAACGGGTGAAAATTTTACAGACGATATTTAAATCATTTAAAATAAGAAATGATTAAATAAGATGGTTAAAGGAATGACGTCATAATGTAAGAAAAACGTTAATTTCAATTATTTATTACGTGATAATTTGATAAATTTAATCGCCTGCTCTTAACCGGGGAAAATAAAGCTTGAAATAATGGCAAAAAACGCTCGAAAAGGGGGGAAGGAATGGTTTTCGAACGTTTTAAAGTTGACAGTGCTTTTCGCAGCGATACAAAGCACATTTACACCAATTTATTTTAGAATCGGGCCAATAGTTTAGGAGGAGATGTGGAACATACATACATACATACATACACACATACACACATACATACAATGACTTTTATTTATAAGACTAGCAAATGTGCCCGTGCTTCGCTACGGGGAGCTTTATATATTATTTTTAAACAAATAAATTTTTTTCGATTATTAATCTGTAAATTTTACACTGTGCAGTTCAAGTCATTGGGGAATTAAAAAAAAGCATAGCTGTCTCTATTATATGTATAATATAGTCATATTCAATTCTCGTGATACATTATTTGCATTACACCTGTGTTAAGCTTCAATAAGATATTGTAGCGTTTTTCCTCTCAAAAGTAAGAAAATTTTATTTTATTTACGAAAAGCTTATTCTGCCTACTAAACTTCCATGTAAGTAGTTTGTTGCAGTTTTATTAATCTACTTATAATGTATTTAGTAGGATCCTTTTTTTCAATTTTTTTTATTTAATTGTTAAACATAGTTAAAAGCATACAACAGTTTAGTCTTCTCTTAAATTTTCTTGTAAGATAAAGAAATATCTGGCATATACATTATATACATTTCGTAAGCCGTTTAATATAAAATAATATTTATGTACTTTTATCTGACGTTGATTGGCAAATTAATGTCTCTAATATAGTAGAACACCTATTAACCTTATGGTTCAATTTAGCAGATTGATCAAATAACTTGTATTTTCTTTTGTGAACATGACTCACCTGGACCATAAACTGTATGAACTGTTCGTGGTCCAGTTGTGTAATGTGAAAAAAAAAGAAAAAATTGATAAATGTATTTTTACAGCTAATTATCATTTTAATAATATTCTACGTTTGAACAACACAAATGCAAACAAATAGGAATGAGAATTAGGAATTACTAATATACCATTGAAGCTATTGAAATATAGAAATGACTGTATAATTCCATTTTACATAATCCTTGCAGGGATACAATTTATGCCCCTTTCCTGCTGAACCGTCTCTCGAACCCTGCCTTTATATACCATATAACTCTCTATTATATCCCACCATCTGTTGGTGTCCTTGTTTTTCTACTAATTATGTAGAAGATAAAAAAATTGAAAAATTTATATTCTTGCTTCTAAACACGCTATTTGTAATATGATAAATATGAACTTTTATAACTCAGTCCTAACCCTGGGAAAAGTTTGAAGGAAAATTACCCCAAATCTTTACAACAACCGTTTTTTTAAAGTACTGCTATCAACCGGATTTTTTGCTAACATGATAAGTTTCACCCCAGAAAGGTTCGGATAATGGGCGCTCTAGAGTATTTTCATTAATG
>CM063498.1:130864-236062 GCA_032207245.1 Pardosa pseudoannulata | reverse complement strand
GAACATGTCGGAAATGTGCCGCCGCGTCCCTTCGAGCGCAAAGTCCGTAGGCCGAGCGCGCGCGCAGCGGCCGATAGGCCGCTGCAGCGCGCGCGAGGCCGGAGGACTTAGCGCGAGAAGGGACGCGGCGGCACATATCGTGCAACAGGGGGACTGGCTGACCCGCTGGGGAGTATTCTGGTAGCTAGAAAAAAAAGGGGAAAAAAATTTTCGCCGGCGCTAGCGCGCCGGGGGAAGAAAAAAAAAAAGAAGCCCTTTCGCGGGGGAGGGCGGCGCGCCAACAGACCCTAAAAATTGGGTGGGGGGTTAAACACTCCCCCCTGAAAAAATAAAGCTGTAAGATTAAAAAGTGGTAATGGAACGTCAAAGAGATAGGAAGGGAGCTTTTAACCCCCCGCCCCCTCAAAAAAAGAAAAAGGCATCAGTCAAAAGGGTAAGCAGAAGAGAGGACGAAAAGTAGTTTGTCGTATGAACGGGACAGAATATGATAGAAAGATTTCATAAGCAAGGGACAAAACAGAAACTGGGTAGGGAAAAATAGCAGAAGAGAGAAAAATCAAGTCATACCTACCTAAATATACGTACCTTAACATATAATGTCCAGCCCAACACGTGAAAAGTTGAACGTACCTGTACGTCGAATTTGGAAGTGAAGCAAAGCAAAATAAGGAAAACAAAAGAAAATCTAGATATTAACATAAACATTTACAATGCAGGCGATTCATACGCAGATGAAAAAAAAAATAAAGCACACCAGAAAGTAAAATAATCTTTATTGTGAAAAACATTTGTTTTACGAAACAGTTGCATATCAAAAAAGAAACGACTAAACAAAACATTCACCAGTGTTAAAATACTCTAGAAAAAATAACAATAGTTTCATAACAGCAGATTATAAAAATATGCAAATTCACAAATATAAAGCGATAAAACATAATAAAAACGCTCCTGAAAGAATTTATAAATACAAATATTCAAAAAGTTTAAACAAAAAACATGAATTCTTTACCAATTGACAAAACAGACATCAAACGAACTATAACTATTTTAAAAACACCACAGATACTATCTTAGTATACAACATAGCACTTGAAAACCAAAGTGCTTAGTTTCGTTTTTAACATTTACATTAATTTCACATTGCACTAATATAGCACATTCAATACCGCTTTTCCAGTAATTACACAATGAAACAAATTACAATTATCTTATAAATACAAAACCTTACTACAAATTGCGTGTCGTGCAAAAGCAATTTCACTTATAATCATGCGAAAGAAAAACTTTAGATCTTTAATCTTTGATAACCTTGCTGTAGTACAGGAAAACATAACAAAGATAAATCATAAACAATACAATGAATTTCAAATTATACGTATGTTCACATAGTACCTGGAAATGAGACTGTTCGTTTTTAAAACTAATACATACATAAAAAAATTCAAATAGGATATAACTCTTTCAAAACAGTTTTCACTTATAGGCTATTTTTAAAGGAAATCACATTCAATATCACATAGCAACCCTTTTTAAACACTATTACTGTTTTCATCACAACTTTCATTTTTCAAATTATCAATATATAGGGTAGTTTCAGTGCTGATAAATATCACAGAAAAGAAAACAATTTATGAATCAGATATATCTACAGTTGTTCAAATACATAAACTGGATAAATTTCGATTTAGCATATACGTTATTAAACAATGGACAAACTAAAAGTTTTCAAAATGCAATATTCGTGTTTTGTATGACCAACCATACGTGTAAATTTAAAGGAAGCCAATATTTCAAAAAAAAACTTTTTCTTGTTTCCGAAATTATACACTTGTAATTTCATAAAACAAAACATTAAGGATGAACTTATGCAGATATAGAGTGGGATAATCAGATGAAATCAGAACCGCAATTTGTAACTTCGATGTAAATTGGTGAACATTTAAAAACAAAACATGTAATTGCAATATCAGAAATATTTACTTACCTTTCTCGTGCTATCTGACGTACATACTTTCAACGAAACGTTCCCAGATTCAGTATATCAGACTTTTGTAAAGAGAGAATCCGTTACAAAGTTCCATATTCATAAACGTGTGGGAAAAACGTCATATTAATTCCCTAAAATAAAAGGAAATTTAAATATTAATGATTAAATAATACAAATGGACATGATTTCAGACATAGAAAATACAGGGTATCCGCCAAAATGAAATTTTTCAAATCCATGACTTTCCCTGATTTTAGCATATCATTTTCCATGACTTTAAAAATATTTTGTTAAAGTATATATGAATAAAACTTCTGATGTACATACAAATAAAATGTATGCTTTAAGAGAAATTACAAGAACTTATGATAAAAAATACTTTATAAATGTTTGTAAACTCATATATATATATATTTCAGCCGCTTCCGTTCAGAAAGGAAATAACTTGCAGAGGAATTTTTTGATTTTTTTAATGGTAGCTTTGCGGATCCATGACTTTTACTCATTTTACTTAGAAAATCATGACTTTCCATGACAAAATTAATCCATTGTCTAAATAAATGATTTTCCATGACTTTCCAGGTGCGCGGAAACCCTGAAAATAATATTGTGTACACAGGTTTGGAAACCATACCAATATCAAATAATTCAAATTATTAGCATAAATATTTTAAATACATAAGTAACATGTTACTTAACGAGTAAATAGAAAACAGAAGTGATCTTTCGGTTTCGTTAAATTTAAAAAATAATTAAGAATGAAAAATTTAACAACGTTTGATTTAATGTACTTTTAAGAGTCAGAAAAATAATTATAATTCTAAGTATATTATTTTCACGTATCAAAATTTTATTTTAAAATCGAAAGTTAAAATGACATAAAACAGGGTGGATAGTATTGATCAATTTAACAAACTACATAATATTTAAATTAAAGAAAGAAATAGAAAAAATATTCCGTTAAAAATATGAAGAAACACTACCTTAATATCAGAAGGGAACTTGGAATTCTTTAAAATAATTTCAAGTCAGGAAGCACTATACAGCACTGGTGACGTCTTGAAAAGAAAATGGCTCAATGATGTCGATTTCACTAACTACGACCGACATACACCTCTGAAATCTTCAAATCGACTGTTGTAACGAAGCCAAATTTCTTCTGTCATATTATAAATTGTTACAGCAAACCTAAAATAAATGCGCCAAAAATTAAAGCAACCCTGTTAATATTTGGCGGGGTTATAGCATTTATTTATTCTGTTTTAATTCAAAGAGTAGCCACTTGATCTACTAAATATGTTTGAATGGGTAAAATTCTACAGTACAAAATTAGCCGTCACGCATTTTTCAAGATAAATGATCTATTTACAGCTAATTAATTAAAATTATACAGAATAAGAATTATAATTTTTAAAGTTATAAAACAAAAATTTTATACTTATGTCAAAGTTTATGCCACTCGCTTCACACTTTATTTTGTTAATTTCTCTTCTTTAATTTATACCTTCAATATTTATCTGGCATATGAATCCGGCGATTCGTTGTATACCGTTTACCAGTTTGTGATGTTGCATGCCGATTTATAGGGGAAGTTTAATTAGAACCACCCGGCATGTGTGCATTATATCTTGAACAAGGCTTCAATCTTTTTACTTTAAATTGAGTTTATTTTCTATTTTTATTTATGTGGAATGCAAACAGATGGTGATACTATTTTTAAATTTCTGCAATTGGGTTGTAATTGCTGAAAATTCTTATGTTTGCCATATTTTCGCTTTGAAATTTCACACTGGTCTTCGTTGGATGGTTTCAAATGATGTTTTGTGTGTTCATCCGTCAGGGAATTAAGGTGCATATTTTATGCCACCAGGAAATAGTAATTAACAAAATCTTCACATAGGATACTAAAGTACTTAATTGTACATTTGCTATGGTGATAAACAGTTTAAAGAGTAAACAATGGGATTGTTTTTTCCATTAAAAAAAAGAACTGACCAGCAAGACGTGCTCAAAAGATACATTGAATCAAATTAAATGTGGTGTTCTGTTAAACTAATATTTTATGTTTTTTCCCTTCAGAAAAAAAAGTCTTTGGATATAACTGTTTTTTTATTTTGTCTTTAACACAGAAGATATTTGTAAAACAGTGTGCAGTTGTTTAACGCTAGAATTACCAACGTTAAATATATTTCCGCAGATGTCGAAATGACAGATTTTTGATCATGACTTGCATTGTAACCATTGACTTTGTTAATATAAATAAAACAATATAATTTAACAAAAAGAGCATTTAATATAATAATTCATTAATTACTAACAGAAAATAAACAAAAAAAGTTTCTATTGCCTACAGTTTGCAAAAAATAATGTTCATTTTTTCCGAGATTGGACTTTTCACAAAAACTTTATCACGTCAGATGTAAGACTGATAATGATTGCGTCCTGTTTGCATTTACTACTTATATAGTTTCAATTCTAAACTCAATCGTAATCGGAGCAAAATAGATCCCGTTATAACGGCTGCTGAACCCTTTGGACAGAGCCCGATTTATACCCCCACGGACGGGCTCATATAGGGGCCCCCATACATCTTACGTTTCTCGAACCCCACGGTGATTTTATTTTAAAAGTTTATGTATAATTTTAAATATTCCTGACAGGTATACATAACCTAAACATTTTGTGTATGAAATGAAATAACTTTTTTTTTTTATTTTTAGAATTCCACTAAACTAATTTCAAACATATTACAGATGTCTGTGCAATCTATGTACAGTATCTGACTATAACGATAAAACTGTGATATTCTTGAGACAAACTCAGACTACCTGTAACATTTTTTAAAGGAAATAGTACTGGTTTAAATTAATAAAAATTAGCATTTTGAGTAAACTATCATATGAGATTTAGTTTTACAAAATTCCAAAATTTAAATACTTTTATTCTTAAATTACCAATTTTAAAACTTTCAGTTCTTTCTTAAATCTTTAGAAGAGAAAAAAAATAAATATCAGATGCTTTTGGATAAATATATTTTCTCTGATTTGTTAACCACTTCAACAGGGAAAAAAAGGAGTTAAGATTTTTTTTCCCACTCAGAAGAGATGAATTTGTAAATTGGTGTAACATTATACAACACTATAACATTATTCTTTGATAAATCTTATGCCTTAAAAATATAAATAATATTATAAAAATATAAATTAATAATTGGAAGCAAAACTTTGCTCTGAGTTACTCATTTTCAAACCCACGATATCTGTTATCAGTTATACTAAAGAAACAATTCAGTTTATTTCTGGTATTCATACTCTTGGCTAAGATATTTTTTTATCCAGATAACAAGCAAATTAGTCCAAAGTGGTTATACGTTCATGTGATAAGAAATGTTGTAAAGCTGTTTTCGCGGTAATATTGTTAAATCCTTTTCATAAACTTTTGTTTTAAGTACATCAAAACAAATATATTGATAAATATAGTATTAGAAAGTATTTTTTTTTTATTTTTTAAACTTGGGTTCATTGTAGAGAAATCTGGAGATGTATGAATGGGATGTCACATATTTAATTTACAGTATACCAGGAGAAAGAAATTCTTGGAAAAATATTTTGTATTTTCCTATTTAGAATTTTAACGCATTTACCATTTCAATAGACTAATATTGCTCAAAAATAGTACGTTAAGGAATAATGCATATGGGATTAGGACGTTGTTCCAACCCTCTCCTCCCCCACCACAATATATTGTAAAAACTTAGCTGAAAATTCAATGAAATAAATATATACAGACAAATAAAACTCTTAAAACTGTTAATTAAGAATATTTAATGGAAAATGCTTTTACAATTACGTTAAAAAGCTTTAATTATTTTTAATCCCTTCGTAGTTGGATTTTTTTTTTTCAAAATCCTTATAATTCCCCGAAGGAAAAAGTTTTAGTTAATAATTTGTTAGTAATTTTGTAAGTATTTTTTTTGTTTGACTTTTATTACTGTTTACTTGAAAATTATACAAAAATATGTAAAGCAGAAAAAACATTAATTGGATACCTATAAAAATGTTTATCTTCTCAAAAGACTTACTTTCCTAAGAAGCAGAATAATAGCAATCTTATCTGTACGGAATGATAAGCACTAATGTATAAAGCTGTTTAAATTACATAAAACCATTTTGGGGGGACAAGGTAATTGCAGATACAAGTAGTGTAGGCTATGTTAAATCCATTTATTTGTCTGATTTAAATCGTTCTTGCGCTATATTTAACCAAAAAATTATTTTTACATTTGTCATATATGTTTAATTGCATGAGGTTATTAAGGCATTAAGAATATTTCATACAGTAACTTTAGAATTACATTGAAATAGCTGAAATTAACTCTAATCTCTTCGCTGTTGGATTCTTTTCGAATATTTAATATAAAAAAATACTTTAATTGATGAAAATTAAGATAGATTCTAGTCTGAATTGGGAGAAACGCAATATTTTTGTCAGTAAGTAGTTTTTTGTTTGACGTAATGGGGATTTTACATCCGATATTCAGTACACAGATCTCCACTTTTCACTATATTCAGCTTATGTTGTTTGCAATTAAAAAAAATACTTTCTGGTACTATATTTCTAAAATATTTTGCTTTGAAGTAATTTAGATAAATATCTTCATGAAAGAAATGAAAAATATACAAAATTGTTTGGGAAAAGGAATTACAACCTTTACGTAAATACAGTTTTACAATGTTTCTTGTCGAGGGAAAGTTTAATCCACTTTGAAATCATTTAAAGCTTATTTTATTGCTATTATTATCAGAAAAAAGGATAAACATTTTTAGAGAATGCATTTTGCTGAAAATAGTGTTTTTTTTATTTTTTATTTTTTTTTTAATTTCAGTGCATTGTAAATAAAAACTATTGCACACATCAATTTCAAATTTTCACAGCAAATACATCATAGACCTAGAACCTAACGACCAACTAATCTACTTTTTAAGTGGTTGTTTGTATCATTTAGTACTTTTAATATCTGAAATTAAATTTTAAAATATTGTTTTAGCTTTTTAGAAAATTCAAGCATTTTACTATTTGACTAATCAAATCTTAAATTTATGAAGATCTGAGCACTTTACACGTTTAATTTGCGAATAATGTTGAGAAAAAGTTGTTTAACATGTTCGAGAACATTGATTGGAGACCACTAAACTAATATTTAAATATAGGTTTGAAAAAAGAATATATAAAACTTTTTTTCTTCTTACTCCAAGATAGAGAATCATAAAATCTACTACATATGATAAAATTTTATTCTAATTCAACTTTAAGAAAGGTTTTAATTCTATTTATGGTAACTTCGTCAGGGAGAAGAATCATTACCGTAAGTATTTCAAAGAGTAGCATTCCAGAATTAAATACTTAGAATTCTGGAATTAGAGAATTTGAATTAAATCTTACTCATGATATATATATATATATATATATATATATATATATATATATATATATATATATAAAGTTGAATTTCAAAAAAACTCTCAAAAAATAAGATTATGACCAAACGAACTTGAACAACTATATTTATCTCTACTTATTCTAGTCCGTTAGATTTTTTTGTTAATTATATCTTTAGATTTGAATTGAGAAAAATTCATATAGGATAAATTTACTTTAGGTATATGACAGAGTATGTTAAGTAATATATGATGAAGATTATGCATTTGCAATTCTGGTATGAAACACAGTTCCTCGTTTATTTTGGGTTTAATTTCTGACTAAAAGGCTTCATAACTAGATAATTCTTCGATCTTGCTCAAATGTTTTTGCAAAGCATTTATTCTTATATAGATTAAAGTAGGGGTGGACTCTGAAGTCTTTAATATTAGTTTCCATTGTCATCTTGAAGAGATTACAACTGTGAAGGCTTTAAGAACAGAATTGTCTTAAGAATAACAAAAAAAAAGTGTTAAAGGTTGTTTTATTTGGTCTATGTAAGAATTTATTTACAATCTTAAAAGTAGCTTAAAAATAACATTGATTGTGTACCATATACGAGATAAAAATTTCCCCGAGTTAAATTAGTTTCAATATTTCACAGCTTATTATTATTACTATTACAAAATGAGTCTGAGACGTAAGTATAGTGTACTTGTATGAAAAAAGATTAAAGAAGTTTTTCACGCAGATATAAAGATATAATCAAAGTTTAACAAAAACTAGATAGTTTACAAACACACAGACAGCCTTCTGATTAATATTAGGAGGAAAAAATAAAATCTAAATCTTTACTTTTGAGGCTTCATTACAAATAATAATTAATATTAATACCAAAACACATTTTCGCCATAACTTAAATAAAATCTAAAATAAAATCTAAATTTTTACTTTTGAGGCTTCATTACAAATAATAATTAATATTAATACCAAAACACATTTTCGCCATAATTTAAATTAAATGTAGTGATAAGTAAGTTTTATGTTATATATGCGTTTGTATTATATTCGCTTGATATTCCCGATATTAGATTCCATACCCCTACCTCCACAAGAAAGTTATACCTACCTTCAGGAAGGCAAGTACATCACGCACATTTTTAAGAATTAAAAGTAGATCTTACATAATATATAGTGGAATACACATTGGTACCATATTTTAAAAAAAGTTTTGTTTTTATTCATGTTTTAGAAGTCTTTTAGTTAGAATTATATAAGTTAGTATTGTGTTTACTTTTAAATTCAGTATTTTATGAAACTGTAACAGAACTAGTATGAGGTTCAATTATAAAATTATATATTATAAAATTATAGAATTATTGTTTACGATGGGGCTATGGATTAGTTACAAGTTGGAAATCACAGAAGTACTGTTTCTTTGTACAATGTATTATATCATCCTTTATAAATAACTTTTAATTTTTGACCTCCTGTTGCCACGCGGGATACAGAGACATTAATTTCAAATGATATTTTTGACTCACATACTTCATTGATGACTGCGTAATCCACCTTCCGAAAAGAGAGGAAATGAAGCAGTCCATTTACAATTTACACCAGCTAAAGGTATGTAGCAGCTACAATGAGGCAATTTGTCGCAACATCACGAACTACTATAATGCCCTTCCCATTCATTTTCATGTTTACAACAGACAATGGACAAACAATAAACTGCCCTTCCGTTTGAAATTAAAGCCAGAATTGTCATAATTTGAGAATTTGCCCGACTGCTTGAAATCGCCTTATATGTTCAATGTTACTCCATATGTTACTCCAGTGTTGCACAATACGTTTAACTGTTTGGGTTAAGTATAACAGATATTAGCGTTTCATGCGTCAATTAGAGGCATTGAAAATTGATAAGATTGAATTCTAAATAAGATTATCTTTTTGTGGATTGTTATTTTATTGAAATAGAATAAGATTATCTTTGTGGCTTTCTTTTGATAGCTTTAAATGAATTTAAGGACTCCTGATCTCTTTTCACAACCTTTCTGCAGACCTACCTGAGAAACGTCTATTCATTATTGGAAATCCACAATCTGAGTCATTAAAATGTTACATCATTTACTTTAATATTGATTTCAGTCACTTCTGATTTGCTCATTTTCTATGGGTTGACTTACTTTTATATTAACACTAGAATGCGTGAGGTTTTATAGTTTTACAATATCAAAATATATAATTGTATCTAAATGTTGCATATGCAAAGGGAAAAAACGTGAAAAAAAATGTACATGAACTTTTATTCATTAAAATTTTAAAACTCGGATATGTGTCCAATCGGTTCAACATGAAATAACAGTTTAGATTACAAAATATATTAAAATACAATAAAGAACATGTAAATATCTAACATGGTTTCTTTTAAAATGTACAAATACTAAATGTGGCATCAATATTGTTAACTTACAGCACATTTTAACTATTTTATCCAAAATTAAAGAACATAACTAAAACTAACATTATTATTCAAATCATAGGCAACAACGATCTTTTGTTCCAGTAAGCTGACTTGGATGTTTTAGATCAGGGGTCGGCAACCTGTTTGTTCTTAAGGGCGCAATACTAAATTTGAAAATCACCGAAGGCGCATATTTTACAGATAGTCAACAGATATAAATAGGCATTAAAACAGGCAGATTTTTTATAACTTTATTTTGTTGTTGTCATACATAATGATACATATATTTCAGTGTAAAACTTGGGTGTCCATATTTTCAGCTAATTTCTTATAATTGGGGATATATTTAGAGTTCCCAGTACTTAAACAATTATCTAAATGTGAGTCACTAAGCTTTGTTCGGTATTTTGATTTCAAATATTTCATATTTGAGAACAAAGAGTCGCAATTGTATGTTGTTGCACAATATGAATTAATTTTTAGCGCACATTTCCTTAAGATAGGATACTTATTTCCATCGACTAAATTCCAAAACATTTTATCATTACTATGCGCTTTTAAAATAATATCACTTTGCAAGTTTATTATTTCTAATTCTAGGTCTTCGATATTATGAAGCTTGAAATATACTGAAACTATTACAAGGACATCATCTTCAGTAACATTGAATGGATTTATGAAAAATCTTAGAACGGGTTCTAATGTTGCAAAATCTTCAAATCTAGAAGAAAACTCTTCTATTAGCTTATCTATAATTTCTAAATATGCTGCAACAGTAAAATTTTCATTATTCAAATTTAAACTCTCAACAGAATATTTTATATCTGGGAAATGTGATAAGGATTTTTTCAATAGATGGGATTTCATAGATTAATACACTAACTTGAATTTGAATGCATTTACTGCACTAATCATGTCAGCGATATGCTGATTTTTCCCTTGTATTTTTTAATTTAATTCATTTAACTTTGCCTTTATATCTGTCAAAAATCCGAGGTCGATTAGCCAATCCTTATTTTCTAATTGCTCGTAAAATTCGCCTCTTGATGCAACAAATTAATTTATTTGTGGCAAAAGCATCATAAACCGCTCAAGTATTTTACCTCTGCTTAGCCACCTCACTTCAGTATGTAAAAGAAGATCTGTGAACTGAACGTCCTCTTCTAAAAGTAATTTAAACAATCTGTGTTGCATAGCTCCCGATCTTATGGAATTAATAATTTTTGTTACTATCGTAAATACGTGTTGAAAACCGATTGTTTTTGCGCATAACATTTCCTGATGTATGAGGCAATGATAAGAAATAAATGTAGGGAATATGGAATCCTGTCTACATAAGGCAATAAATCCTTTTTTCTTATCAGTCATCGCTGGTGCCCCGTCTGTTGTAATTGACGATAACTTTTGTACAGGTAATTTTACATCTGTTATATACTTTTTAAAAGTAGAAAAGATATCTTCTCCTCTGGTTCTTCCCTTTAATGGCAGAACTTTAAGGAATTCTTGTTTTGTTGTAAAATCAGAAAATACCATCTTCACGCAAATTGTTAATTGTGATATATTTGTCACGTCTGTCAATTCATCCATCTGTAGAGAAAAGAAAATACAATTTTCCATATCATTTGCTAATTTTGCCTCCAAATTCTCCGCAATTACTTCAATTCTTCTAGTAACAGTTCGTGCTGATAATTGCAACGTGTTTATAGCTGAAACTATTCCTTTTTTATTTTTAAATTCTTCAAAAAGTGAATCAGCAGCTTCTAACATGGCTTCTTTCACTAATTCTCCATCTGCAAATGGTTTTTTATTCTTAGATAGCAAATGCGATATTTTATATGACGTGATCGTTGCTGCTTTATGTTGTTGCAGTGGTTTAGTAAAAAAAACTTTGCTGGTTAGTTATTGAAGATTTTAAAGAAATAACTTTTTTTCTTCTAATTTCAGAGTTCATTGGATAGTCACTATCAAAATTGGTATGAACGGTCTTAAAATGTCATTCACTATTACTTTTCTTGGGAATCGCAACACTATTATTATACAACAAACAAATACACTTCCCTTTGTAATCAACGAAACAATATAGATGTTCCCATTCATCGTTAAAATAATATTTTCTTTTCCTTTGACATTTATCCATGTAGGGTTTTGAAAGAAAAGAATTATTTCGGATTACTTGGTAGTTTTAAATGCACGGTCTACGCGTGGTCTATTCGAAATACGATCACATACTAACAAAAAATAGGTGCATGTTATTAAATACGCTCAAGATTAGCAAACTGCTAATCTATGTACAATCCTAAACTTAACGGACTACTTGGTGTATATCGCCGTTTGACAAGAGTAAGTAAATCGCTCTGGCTATCATACATTTACATTAGTCCAGTGAGGGCGCATTAAAAATCGATCGGGGGCGCCATGGCGCCCGCGTTGCCTACCCCTGTTTTAGATCATTTTTGGGGATGAATTATGGAAACTTTCATTGCTGATCAAATGCAAGAAATTAGTTTTCAAATTTGATATAAGAGATTATCTCATCTACAAAATATCTTAAGCTAATGCTCATCATTGAGTTTATACAATGGGTATTGTGTATATTCATATTTAAATGAGATTATTGGAGGATATTATACGTATAGTTGAGTAAACTTAGAACAGTTCGACGTTACATCTTGTAAAACATCAAATAGTATGTTCACAAAATACAAAATGCTTACACATTTAATCAGACCACTTTAAAATGAAAACCTATTCAAATTAAAGCATATTTAGGTTTTAAAATATACCTAATAACAGAAGCGTAACTTGACAGTTTCAACTGGGGGGGAGGCAAAGTTTTCAATAACGAATATTCGATAATCCTAAAAAGGTAATGATTTAACCCATTTTTAACTATTATTTTTATTATTGTTTATTTAGTTACTATCAAATGTGCCTATACTTCGCTACGGGGAATTTTTAACAATACTTTTAATGAAGCATATTTTTTCTATTATCTGTTAATTCTATACAGAGCACATCAGGTCATTGGCGAATAGACATAGTTGTTTCTATTATATGTATAATATAGTCATATTCAGTTCTCAAGGTACATAAATTTGCATTACACCCTTAAGTAAGATATAAAATGGTTTCCGATTAAAAGTACGAAAATTTTATTTCAGTTACGAAACACTTGACATACTCACTAAACCTCTATATAAGTAGTTGATCTGTAGCAGTTTTATTAATATACCTACAAAGCATTAAGTGTGAAAGTTATTTTTTCCAAATTTATTTTTACCTTTTTTAAACATAGCTAAAAGAGTACAACAACTTATTTTTCTCATAAATTTCGCTTATAAAATCAAGAAATATGTAGCATATATATTTTGCAAGCCGTTTAAAATAAAAATAACACTTATGTACTTTTATCTGACGTTGATTGGCAACATTAATATCTCTAATGCAGTAAAACGTGGATTAATCGAATGGTTCAGATTAATCAAGGGTAGGCGAACATAACCCACCTGGACCATGAACTGTATTAACTGCTCGTGGTCCAGTTGAGTTCACAAAAAATAATAATAATAATAATAATAAATCTATTTTTACAGCTAACTCACATTTTAATAATATTCTACGTTAGAACACCACAAATGAAGACAAATAGAAATCAGAATAGGGAAATTTCTAATATACTATTGAGGTTATTGAGATATAGAAATGACTATATAATTTCATTTTACATAATCCTTGCAGGGGTTCAATTTCCGCCCCTTTCCTGATCACCAGTCTGCCGTATCCCGCCGTTATATACCATACGACTCTCCTGTATATCCCACCATCTGTGGATGTCCTTGTTTTACTGCTAATTTTGTAGAAAATAAAAGTTTGAAAAATTTATATTCTAAATTTTAAATACGCCGTTTGTAATATAATAAATATGAGCTATCATAACTGACAGTCCTAACCCTTTGAAAGGTATGAAGGAAAATTACTTAAAATCAATACTATAACCGTTTTTTTAAGTAGTCAAACAATTGTAGAGTAAATTCATTTTACTACCAGGAATTTTGCATACGAATCTGTTAGCTTTGGTTAGAAATATGAATTCAGAAACGTGCAATCAAAATATAGAACTTTCTTAAAGACCAATAAAGCTAGTCTGTCTAGTTGATTTTATACATGTGTTACATAGGTTTTTGCATTGGTTCTTTTTTACTTCCTCCGTCTTCGCCCTCTCTTCGCGGTACAATTATTACTCCGAGCTCCTATACCATACAACTCTTCTGTCCTTTGCCCCATCAAGTGATGTCCTTGTGTTTCTACTAATTTTGTAGAAAACAATTTTTGTGAGTTTAAAAATTAACTTCTAAAACAGTAGAACGTGAATTAAAAGTATGGCCCATTCCTCAGGATCAATCACGGACCATATATTTTGTTTAGAGAACGTAACTCACCTGGACCATGATCTCTATGATTTGTTCGTTTACCAGGTATGTTTTTGTTTAAAAAAACTCTTAAGTGTATTTTTATAGCTATCTATAATTTTAATAATATTCTACGTTGGCAATTGCATACATATAGAACTCAGAATACGGAACTTTATGTTATCGTGGTTATTGAGATATTGAAATTTTTATATATTCTATTTTACAATATCCTTGAATTCCCCCCTCATTCCATCGCATCACTCTCTCGTACCCTAGGTTTATGCACCATATATCTGTTGTTGTCATCTGTTGGTGTTCTTGTCTTTTTACTGATTTTGTAGAGAATAAATAAATTTGAAAATATTTAAATTCTTACTTCTAAACACGTTTGTAACATGATGATTATATATTATTATAACTGCCAGTCGTAACCAAATGAAATGTATGAAGGAATGTTACCTAAAATCATTACTATAGCTGGTTTTTTTAGTAGTCCAGTCATC
Organism: Pardosa pseudoannulata; assembly: GCA_032207245.1. Classification (NCBI taxonomy): domain Eukaryota; kingdom Metazoa; phylum Arthropoda; class Arachnida; order Araneae; family Lycosidae; genus Pardosa; species Pardosa pseudoannulata. Next base: position 221,278 of record CM063498.1, on the reverse strand, counting down.
CAGAATTATCGTTAATCTGATCAGTTTGATCGTAATGATCTGCAATCTAGAGTATTTTCATTTGGCTTGAAAAAAGTTTAGAGAAAGATCATTTTTCTATGACTATTTTTTTATATGAATATGATAGCTTTCGCTAAATTAATCGAATTAATTTCGCTAAATAACTTTCGCCAATTTTAGAATGACCAACCTGAAATAAACGTAAATTTTGCTTTAAACAAAAATAAAAAATCTATTTCTAGCATAAAAACCTAGATTTTTGCTTTTTTAAAAATAATCTACATCTAACGTTTTGATCATAATTACAAAATTTTTACAAATTTTTGCACATTTTTCTCAAATATATTCCACAGCTAACTGATTAAATTGCATTAAATATATTATGTCTAGTCTATTTTACGTAATCCTTGTATCTGTTCTATTTTTTTCTCTCTCCAAGCTTCCAAAGAGACACAACTATTACCCGGTATGCCTATACTATAAAGTCGAACAGTGGCCCAATAGTTAGAGCGATGCTCTTTAGTGCCAGAGTTCGTTTGCTTGAATCCCGCTGAGGCATGGATGTGTAGCCTTTATTAATAGTCTTTCAGCAGTAGGTACCACTCTCATTAACATTCGTGTTGCAAAACAGTACACCTTAATACTTCAAAAAAACTCTAAACCATACAACACTCTTGTCCATCACGCCATTCATTGCAGACTTTGTCTTTCTATTAATTTTCGAGAAAACAAAAACATTTTAAAAATTTAAGAAATTACTTCTAAACATGCCAATTATAGTATGGTAAAATATGTAATACAACAACAGTTGGCTGCAACGAATGATTATTCCCATATGATGAATTTTGTTAAAAAAAATTATCTGGAAAAAAACATGTACTGGCCAGAACAATTCTTTCTTTTCACGCCAAATGGCACTCATGACAAAGTCTTAATTTCCTATTTCACTCATATAGGCGTAAAATATTTTCGCTTTATATTGTCATATCACGTGATAGGATAGGCAGAAAAGAGAAGACGGTAACGTTCATTTTTCGATATCACTAAATATCCTCTAAACTTCATTTACATGAAGACTGACCATTTGTATCAAAATAAAAAATATATCAAACAGGCTCTTTTCTTGATATACACAATAACCAGTAAGATACATGTTTATTTGACCCTGACTTAATTGAACCTTTTTCGGACATAATAAAATATGAAATTAACACTAAAAATAACTTTACTGACTGTTGATGTAAGTTAATCACCAACTATTGTACATCCTGTCATATAACGTAATAAGATGAGCAACAGAGGTTTTAATATTAACAGTGTTTATTTGGCGATAAATATGAATTTGTCGAAAATGGCAAAACGTGTTGTTCCGAATAAAAAACGAACGCATAAATGAACAAATTTAACAAAGTTATGTAAATTAAACTCTAGATATTTATTTGGCCATGATTCCTTGTAATTTAGATTTAAAAATAATTTTTCTGTTAAAATACCGATGAAAAAATTTTCATTGTAACAAAAAAAAATCTGTGATTAAAATTAAAATTAGCTCAAATGTACCTAATTTATTATTTAATAAAATATAAAAAAAATTAATCACATGATATCAAAATTTAGAGATAAAACGGGTGAAACTTGTGCAAACGATTTTTAAACCATTTAAAATAAGAAATGATTAAATGAGACGGTTAAAGGAATGACGTCATAATGCAAGAAAAATGTTATTTTCACCTATTTATTACGTGATAAATTGATCAATTTAATCGCCTGCTCTTAACCGGGGAAAATAGTGCTTGAAATAATGGCATAAAACGCTCGAAAAAGGGGGAAGAAATGGATTTCGAACGTTTTAAAGTTGACAGTGCTTTCCGCAGTGATGTAAAGAATATTTATATCAATTGTTTTTAGAATCGGACCATTAGTTTATGAGGAGATGTGGAACATACATACATACACACATACATACATACATACACACATATACATACATAACATACATACATACATACATACATACAATGACTTTTATTTATAAGACTAGCTAATGTGCCCGTGCTTCGCTACGGGGACTTTATACATTAATTTTCTACAAATCCATTTTTTTTCGATTATTAATCTGTAAATTCTACATTGCGCATTTCAAATCATTGGTGAATAATTAAACATAGTCATTTCTATTATATGTATAATATAGTAATATTCAATTCTGGTGGTACATTAATTTGCATTACACCCTTAAATAAGGTATAAAAGATTTTCTCGATTAAGATTACGAAAATTTTTTTTTCAGTTACGAAACATTTGTCATGCTCACTAAACCTCTATATCAGTAGTCTATCTGTCTCAATTTTATTAACTAATCTATAAACCCTTAAGGGTGAATGTTATTTTTTCCAAATTAATTTTTACCTTATTTTTAAACACAACTAAAAGTGTACAACAACTTATTCTTCTCATAAATTTTGCTTTTAAAATTAAGATATATCTAGCATATATATTTTGCATGCCGTTTAATATAAAAATCACACTTAAGTAGTTTTATTTTACGATTGATTGGCAACATTAATATCTCTAATACAGTAGAACGTTGGTTGGGTTAGTTGGGAGCACTACGGTCTACTTTTTGCTACACGAGGGCTAATAAGACCGGGACCTACTGTTTAAAGCCGATTCCGAACGGCTACGAACATCCATGCCTCAGAGGAACTCGAACCCACGTATTCCGGTTCAGAAAGTCAGTGCCCTAAACATTCGGCCATCGTTCGGCATAGTAGTACGTGGATTAACCAAATGGTCCAATGCTACGGATCAGTCAAAGACCCTGTATATTGTTTGGCGAGCATAACCCCTCTGGACCTCGAACTGTATGAACTGTTCGTGGTCCAGTTGAGTTACGTTCACTAAAATCTGATAAATCTATTTTTACAACTAACTCTAATTTTAATAATATTTTACGTTAGAACACAAATACAGACATATAGAAATCAGAATTGGAAACTTTCTAATATAGCATTGAGGCTATTGAGATATAGAAATGGATATATAATTTCATTTTACATAATTCTTGCAGGGGTTTATTTTCCACACCAGTCTCTCGTACACCGTGATTATATACCATATAACTCTCCTATATATTCCACCATCTGTTGGTTTGAAAATTTTATATTCTTACTTCTAAACATGCCGTTTGTAATATGATAGATATAACTATTATAACAGCCAGTTCTATCCCTGGGAAAAGTATTAAGGGAAATTACCTAAAATCATTTCCATAACCGTTTTTTAAAATAATTCCGTCATCGGGATTTTTCGTTAACATGATAATTTTTACTCCAGATAGGTCCGGGTGATTAGCACTCTAGTGTATTTTCATTTAGATATAAAAAATATCGTCAAAAAAATAATTTCCCAATCAATAATTTTGCATACAAATCTGTTAACTTTAGCTAAGAATATGAATTTAAAAACGTGCAAACAGAATATGGAACTTTCTTAAGGCCATTAAAGCTAGTCTATCTAGTTGATTTTACATAGGTTTTTGCATAGGTTCTTTTTTTCCTCCTCCGTCTTCAAACTTCCTGCACGGCACAGTTATTACACCTTGCTTCCATACCATATAACTCTTCTCTCCATTGCCGCATCTATAATATGCTCTTGTCTTTCTACTAATTTTGTGTAAAAAAAAAATATTTTGTAAGTTTAAAAATAAACTTTTAAATAATCCATTTGTAATGTAGTAAAATATGCAGTACAACAACATTTGGCTGCTACAAATGTCATTTCCAAATCATGAATGTATTATAAAAAGTTCTTTGATTTGGCAAGAAACATGAACTGGCGAGAACAACTCTTTTCATTTTACGCCAATGAGCAATTCTGAGGTAATCTAAATTTTTAATATTGGCCACGTATGTGTAAAATATTTTCATTTGTCAGTATCAAGGAATACTCTCCGAAACTTATTAACGCCATGACTGACCATTTGTTTCAAAATAATAACAAATTAAACAGATACTTCCTTGTTAAACATAAATAGGTAATAAAGATATATGCTTATTTGCTTGTGACATTATCTGCGTGTAATTTATCTTAAAAGTGTCGAATTATCTCGAAAATATTTTGACACCGTAAAATTTGAAATTAACTCTAAAAATAACTTTACCGACTGCTTTTGTACATGAATTACCAATCTTGTCATAATACGTGATAGGATGGACATCAGAGATTTTTATTTTGAAATAAATATTAAACTGTCCAAAATTTGGAGAATAAATGGCAGACCGTATAGTTATGTATAAAAAACGAACAAACTTCTTAATTTACAGAGATATATAAATTAAACGCTAGATATTTATTGACCCGTGAATTACACTCACTGGAATTTAGACGCCAAGAAAAGAAATTCTTAATACTGATGATAAAACTATCATTGTAACAAAAAATAATCGATGATTAAATTTGTATTTGGCACATGTGTACCTAATCAATTATTTATGCCAAATATAAAAGAAAATTGATTATATAATACCTAAATTCAGAAATAAAACGGGTTAAAATCCTGCAGACGATATTAAAATCATTTAAAATGAGAAATGATTAAATAAGACGGTTAAAGGAATGACGTCATAATGCAAGAAAAATGTTATTTTCAACTATTTATTAAGCGATAATTTTATAAATTTAATCGCCTGTTCTTAACCGGGGAAAATAATGCTTGAAATAATGGCAAAAAACGCTCGAAAATGGGGGAAGAAATGGATTTCGAACGTTTTAAAGTTGACAGTGCTTTCCGCAGTGATGTAAAGAATATTTATACCAATTTTGTTTAGAATCGGACAATTAGTTTAGGAGGAGATGTGGAACATACATACACACATACATACATACATACATACATACAATGACTTTTATTTATAAGACTAGCTAATGTGCCCGTGTTTCGCTACAGGGAATTTTGTATATTCTATTAATCAAGCATTTTTATTTTTGTATATTACTCTGTAAATTTTACACAGATCAGCTCAACTCATGAACAAATAATTATATTTCTACTATATATGTATTATAATCATATTCGATTCTCATGATACATTAATTTAGAAATGTGTTAAGCCTCAAGGAAATATGAAAAAGTTTCCCGGTTAAAAGTACGAAAATTTTATTTCAGTAATGAAACACTTGTCATGCACACTAAACTTCCATATAAGTTCCATATAATTTTATTAATCTATACATGCGTTAAGAGTGAATGTTATTTTTTCATATTTATTTTCAACTTATTGTTAAACCTAATTAAAAGAATACAACAACTTATTCTTTTCATAAATTATGCTTGTAGGATCAAGAAATATATAGCATATATATTTTTCACGCCAATTAATATAAAAAGTACCGATTATGTACTTCTAACTGACATTGATTGGCGATATAAATACCTCTTACAATAGAACACGAATTAAACATTTGGCCCATTTCTGAAGATCAATCAGGGACCATATATTTTGTTTAGGAACGTAACTTACCTGGACCACGGACTCTATGATCTGTTTCATTTACCAGGTGTGCTTTTGTTCCAAAAACACTCTCATAAATGCATTTTTACAGCTAACTCTAATTTTAATAATATTCGAAGTTGGCAATTACATACATATAGAAATCAGAATACGGATGTTTATGTTATCGAGGCTATTGAGATGTTGAAATAGTTATATATTCCATTTTACATAATCCTTGAATTCCCCCCCCTCAATCTAGCGCATAACTCCCTCGTACCCTAGGTTTATACACAATATAACTGTTGATGTCATCTGTTGGTGTTCTTGTCTTTCTACTAATTTTGTAGAAAACAAATAAAGTTTAAAATATTTAAATTCTTACTTCTAAACACGCCGTTTGTAACATGTATTATGTATTATTATAACTGCCAGTCCTAACACAAATGATAAATATGAAGGAATGTTACTTAAAATGATTATCATAGCCTGTTTTTTTTTATTAGTCCAGTCATCCGGACTTTTCGATAACGGGGTCAGTTTGCTTCTGATAATCTGCACTCTAGAGTATTTTCATTTGGCTGGAAAAATTTTCGAGAAAGATAATTTTTCTATGATTAATTTTTCGCATTCATCTGTTAGCTTTTGCTAAATTAATCGAATTAATTTCACTAAATAGACAATTTTGGAATGACTGACCTCAAACAAACCCTTTTTTAAATCTATTTCTAGCAGAAAAACCTATTTTTTTTTCTTTTTTTTAAAATAATCTACACCGAACGTTCTGTTGGTAATTACAAAATTTTTAAAAGTTTTTGCACATTTTTCTCAAATATATTCTACAGATAACTGAATAAATACCATTAAATATATTGTCTAATTTATTTTACATAATCTTTGTATTTGTTCTATTTTCATTCTCTCTCCGACCTTCCTTAGGGGAACAACTATGACCCAGTACGCCTATACTATACAGCCGAACAATGGCCCAACATTTAGAGCAATGCTCTTAGGTACCAGAGTTCGTTGGCTCGAATCCCGCCGAGGCATGAATGCTCGTAGCATTTTTGAATCGGCTTTAAGCAGTTGGTCCCAGTCTCATTAACCCTCGTGTTGAAAACAGTACACCGTAATGATCCAAATCAAACCTATACTATATAACACTCTTGTCCACCACGCCATCCATTGCCGACTTTGTCTTTCTATTAATTTTTAAGTAATTAAGTTTTCTATTAATTAATTAAATTGGCTGCAACGAATGATTATTCACATATGACGAATATTTTTAAAAAAGTATCTGGAAATAAACATGAACTGGCGAGAACAATTCTTTCTTTTCACGCCAAATGGCACTCCTGACGTAGACTTTATTTTCGATATCACCCATATATGAGTAAAATATTTTCGCTTTATATTGTCATATCATTTGATAGGATAGGCAGAAAATAGGCAAAGGAACCGTTAATTTTTTGGTGCCACAAAATATCCCCTAAACTTCCTTTACATTAAGACTGACCATTTGTATGAAAATAAAAATTATATCAAGCAGGCTCTTTTATTGATATACACAATAGGCAATCAGGTACACGTTTGTTTGACCCTGACTTAAATGAACATTTTTGGGCATAATAAAATATGAAATTAACTCTAAAAATAACTTTACTAACTGCTGGCTTACATTAAATACCAACTATAGTACATCCTGTCATATAAAGCAATAAGATGGGTAACAGAGCTGTTAATGTTAACTGTGCTTATTTGGCGATAATTATGAATCTGTTGAAAATTTGGTGAATCTTTGGCAAACAATGTGGTTATGAATAAAAAACGAACAAATTTAATGTACAAATATATATAAATTAAACTCTTACACTTAAAAATTATTCGTTGTTAAAATACCGATGAGAAAATATTGAAAGTAACAAAAAATAATCGAGGATTAAAGTTAAAATTAGCTTAAATGTACCTAATTTATTGTTTAAGTCAAATATAAAAGAAAATCAATCACATAATATCCAAGTTCAGAGTTAAAAAGGATGAAAATTGCGCAGACGATATTAAAATAATTTAAAATAAGAAATGATTAAATAAGACGGTTAAAGGAATGACGTCATAATGCTAGAAAAATGTTATTTCAACATATTTATTACGTGATAAATTGATAAATTTAATCGCTTGCTCTTAACCGGGGAAAATAGAGCTTGAAATAATGACCTAAAAGGCTCGAAAAGGGGGGAAGGGATGAATTTCGAACGTTTTAAAGTTGACAGTGCTTTTCGCAATGATACAAAGCATATTTACACCAATTTATTTTAGAATCGGTCCAATAGTTTAGGAGGAGATGTGGAACATACATACATACATACATACATACATACATACAATGACTTTTATTTATAAGACTAGCAAATGTGCCCGTGCTTCGCTACGGGGACTTTATATATTACTTTTCAACAAATCCATTTTATTTGATTATTAATTTGTAAATTCTACACTGCGCATTTCAAATCATTGGCGAATAATTAAACATACTCATTTCTATTATATGTATAATATAGTCATATTCAATTCTTTTGGTACATTCATTTGCATTACACCCTTAAATAAGATATAAAAGAGTTTCTCGATTAAAAGTACGAAAATTTTATTTCAGTTACGAAACACTTGTCATGCTCACTAAACCTCTATATCAGTAGTCTATCTGTCTCAATTTTATTAACTAAACTTTAAAGCATTAAGAGTGAATGTTATTTTGCCAAAAATAATTTTTAAATTATCTTTAAACATAACTAAAAGTGTACAACAACTTATTCTTCTCATAAATTTTGCTTTTAAAATTAAGATATATCTAGCATATATATTTTGCAAGCCGTTTAATATAAAAATAATACTTATGTAGTTATATTTTACGGTTGATTGACAACATTAATATCTCAATTAAAGTAGAACGTGGATTAACCAAATGGTCCAATTCAACGGATCAATCAAAGACCCTGTATTTTGTTTGGGGAGCATAACCCACCTGGACCTCGAACTGTATGAACTGTTCGTGGTCCAGGTGAGTTACGTTCACTAAAATCTGATAAATCTATTTTTACAACTAATTCTAATTTTAATAATATTCTGCGTTAGAACAACACAAATACAGACATAAAGAAATCAGAATAGGGAACTTTCTAATATACCATTGAGGTTATTGAGATATAGAAATGGATGTATAATTTCATTTTACATAATTCATGCAAGGGTTTATTTTCTACACCATTCTCTCGTACCTCGGGATTATATACCATAAAACTCTCCTATATATCTCATCCTCTGTTAGTGTCCTTGTTTTTCTACTACATGTATAGAAAGTAGAAAAGTTTGAAAATTTTACATTCTTACTTCTAAACATGCCGTTTGTAATATGATAAATATAACTATTATAACAGCCAGTTCTATCCCTGGGAAAAGTATGACGGGAAATTACCTTAAATTATTTCCATAATCATTTTTTAAATAATTCCGTCATCAGGATTTTTCGCTAACATGATAAGTTTTACTCCAGATAGGTCCGGATAATCACCACTCTAGTATATTTCGATTTAGATAGAAAAAATATTGTAAAAAAAAAAAAAAAAAAAACTATTTCCCAATCAGGAATTTTGCATACAAATCTGTTAACTTTAGCTAGGAATATGAATTTAAAAACTTGCAATCAGAATATGGAACTTTCTTAAGGCCATTAAAGCTAGTCTATCTAGTTGATTTTACATAGGTTTTTGCATAGATTCTTTTTTATCTCCTCCGACTTCACCCTTCCTGCGCGGCAGAGTAATTACCCCCTGCTTCTATACCACATAACTCTTCTGTCCATTGCCGCATCTATTGATGCCCTTGTCTTTCTACTAATTTTGTACAAAATAAAAATATTTTGTAAGTTTAAAAATTAACTTCCAAATACGCCGTTTGTAATATAGTAAAATATGCAGTACAACAACATTTGGATGCAACAAATGTCGTTTCCATGTCACGAATTTATTATAAAAATTTCTTTGATTTGGCTAGAAGCATGAACTGGCGAGAACAACTCTTTTCATTTTACGCCAATGAGAAATTCTGAGGTAATCTAAATTTTTAATATTGGCCACATTTGTGTAATTTTTTTTTCATTTCTCAGTATCAAGGAATACTCTCCAAACTTTATTTACGCTATGACTGACCATTTGTTTCAAAATAATAACAAATTAAACAGATACTTTCTTGTTATACATAAATAAGAAATAAGATATATTCCTATTTGTCCGTGACATTACCTGCCTGTAATTTATCTTAAAAGTGTCGAATTATCTCGAAACTTTTTGGACGAAGTAAAATATGAAATTAATATTAAAATAACTTTACTGACTGCTTTTGTACATGAATTACCAATCTTCTCATAATAAGTGATAGGATGGACATCATAGGCTTCTATTTTGTGATAAATATTAAACCGTCCAAAATTTGGAGAATAAATGGCAGACCGTATTGTTATGTATAAAAAACAAACACAAAAACGAACAAACTTCTGAATTTACAGAGATATATAAATTAAACGCTAGATATTTATTAAACCGTGAAATACACTCACTGGAATTTAGACGCTAAGAAAAGAAATTGTTAATACTGGTGATAAAAGTATCACTGTAACAAAAAATAATCGATGATTAAATTTATATTTGGCACATGTGTACCTAATCAATTATTTATGCCAAATATAAGAGAAAATTGATTATATAATACCTAAATTCAGAAATAAAACGGGTGAAAATCATGCAGACGATATTAAAATCATTTAAAATGAGAAATAATTAAATGAGACGGTTAAAGGAATGACGTCATAATGCAACAAAAATGTTATTTTCACCTATTTAAAACGTGATAAATTGATAAATTTAATCGCCTGCTCTTAACCGGGGAAAATAATGCTTGAAATAATGGCCTAAAACGCTCGAAAAGGGGGGAAGGGATGAATTTCGAACGTTTTAAAGTTGACAGTGCTTTTTGCAGTAATACAAAGCATATTTACACCAATTTATTTTAGAATCGGGCCAATAGTTTAGGAGGAGATGTGGAACATACATACATACATACATACATACATACAATGACTTTTATTTATAAGACTAGCAAATGTGCCCGTGCTTCGCTACGGGGAATTTTTTATATTACTTTTAATCAAACATATTTTTTCGATTATTAATGTAAATTCTACACCAGAGCATTTCAAATCATTGGCAAATAAACAAATATTTCTATTATATGTATAATATAGTCACATCATTTACATTAATTTGCATTACACCTTAAATAAGATATAAAACGTTTCCCGATTAAAAGTACGAAAATTTTATTTCAGTAACGAAAAACTTGTCATGCCACTAAACTTCTATATAAGTTCAATTATGTCGCACTTTTATTAACCTATCGATTAAATGTGAATGTTATTTTTTTCAATTTTTTTTTACCTTATTTTAAACATAACTAAAAGCGTACAACATTATTCTTTCATAAATATCTTGTAAAATCAAGAAATATCTAGCATAATATTTTGCAAGCCTAATATAAAAATAACAATTATGTACTTTATTTGACGTTGATTGGCAACATTAATATTCTAATACAGTAGAACGTATATTAACCGAATGGTCCAATTTATCGGATCAATCATCCCTATATTTTGTTTAGGAACATAACCCACCTGGACACGAACCTATGAACTGTACATCTGTTACAAAACTGATAAATCTATTTTTACAGTACTCTATTTTAATAATATTCTACGTTAGAGCAATACAAATAGACATAGAATCAGAACTTTCTAATATACCATTGAGGTTATTGATATAGAAATGGATACATAATCCTTGCATTTATTTTCCTCACCAGTCTCTCGTACCATATAACCTCTCCTATACACCATCTGTTCTATTAATTTTGTAGAAAATAAAAAAACTTTGAAAATTTTATTCTTACTTCTAAAACACAGTTTGTAATATAATAAATAAACTATTATAACTGCCAGTTCTACCATGAAAAGTATGAAAATTACCTAATATTTTCCATAACCATTTTTAAAGTAATCAGTCATCAGGATTTTCGCTAAATGATAATTTGCTCCAGATAAAATAATCAGCACTCTAGTGCATTTACTTTTGGCTAGAAAAAGTATTGTCGAAAAAAATCATTTCCTTATCAGGAATTTTGAATAAAAATCTGTTAACTTTAGCTAGGAATATGAGTTTAAAAACTTACAATAAGAATTTAAAACTTTCTTAAAGGCCATTAAAGGTAGTCTTCCTTGTGTATTTTACATAGGTTACATAGGTTTTTGCTTAGGTTCTTTTTTTCCTCCTCTACTCCGCCTTCTGCGCTGCACAATTAAACTCTATACCATATAACTCTTCTGTCCATTGCCCCATTTATTGATGTCCTTGTGTTTCTACTAAATGTACAAAAGAAAAATTTTATAATTTAAAAAAAAACTTTTAAATAATCCATTTGTAAAATAGTAAAATATGATGTAGAACATCATTTGGCTGCAACGAATAAACTTTTCCATATCACGGATTTAGTATAAAAATTTATTTTATTTGGCTAGAAACATGAATTGGCGAGAACAACTCTCATTTTGCGCCAATGAACAATTCTGAGGTAATCTAAATTTTTTTAATATCGGGCACATATGTGTGCTTTTTTTTCATTTCTCAGTATCAAGGAATACTCTCTAAACTTATTTACGTTTACTGATCAAAATAATAACAAATTAAACAGATACATTCTTGTTATACATAAATAAGTAATAAGATATATGCTTATTTGCTCGTGAGTTTATCTTCCTGTAATTTGTCTTAAAAATTTCGAATTAACTCGAAAAATTTCGGACACAGTAAAATACGAAATTAACACCAAAAATAACTTTACTAATTGCTTTCGTGCATTAATTACCAACTGTAATATATTTTGTCATAATATGTGATAGGATGGACAACAGAGGTTTTAATTTGGCGGTAAATATGAAACTGTCCAAAATATGGATAATAAATGGCAGATCGTGTGGTTATGTAAAAAACAACGAACAAATTCATAGTTTACAGAGATATATAAATTTATTGATAGGTGAAATAGACTCACTGGAAATTAGACATTTTGAATGAAATTTTTAATACCGGTGATAAAATTTTCACTGTAACAAAAAATAATCTATGATTAAATTTAAAATTAGCATGTACCTAATTTATTTTAAGTCAAATATAAAAGAAAATCAATCATAATATCCAAATTCAGAGTTAAAAACGGGTGAAAATTGCAGACGATATTTTAATAATGTAAAATAAGAAATTATTAAATAAGACGGTTAAAGGAATGACGTCATAATGCAAGAAAAATGTTATTTCAACATATTTATTACTTGAGAAATTGATAAATTTAATCGCCTGCTCTTAACCGGGGAAAATAAAGCTTGAAATAATGACCTAAAACGCTCGAAACTGGGGGAAGGGATGAATTTCGAACGTTTTAAAGTTGACAGTGCTTTTCGCAGTAATACAAAGCATATTTACACCAATTTATTTTAGAATCGGGCCAATAGTTTAGGAGGAGATGTGGAACATACATACATACATACATACATACAATGACTTTTATTTATAAGATTGGGCCAATAGATTAGGAGGAGATGTGGAACATACATACATACATACATACATACCCACACACATACAATGACTTTTATTTATAAGACTAGCAAATGTGCCCGTGCTTCGCTACGGGGACTTTATATATTACTTTTCAACAAATCCATTTTATTTGATTATTAATTTGTAAATTCTACACTGCGCATTTCAAATCATTGGCGAATAATTAAACATAGTCATTTCTATTATATGTATAATATAGTCATATTCAATTCTTTTGGTACATTCATTTGCATTACACCCTTAAATAAGATATAAAAGAGTTTCTCGATTAAAAGTACGAAAATTTTATTTCACTTACGAAACACTTGTCATGCTCACTAAACCTCTATATCAGTAGTCTATCTGTCTCAATTTTATTAACTAAACTTTAAAGCATTAAGAGTGAATGTTATTTTGCCCAAAATAATTTTTAAATTATCTTTAAACATAACTAAAAGTGTACAACAACTTATTCTTCTCATAAATTTTGCTTTTAAAATTAAGATATATCTAGCATATATATTTTGCAAGCCGTTTAATATAAAAAAAAAAATACTTATGTAGTTTTATTTTACGGTTGGCAACATTAATATCTCTATTAAAGTAGATCGTGGATTAATCAAATAGTCCAATTCAACGGATCAATCAAAGACCCTGTATTTTGTTTGGGGAGCATAACCCACCTGGACCTCGAACTGTATGAACTGTTCGTGGTCCAGTTGAGTTACGTTCACTAAAATCTGATAAATCTATTTTTACAACTAATTCTAATTTTAATAATATTCTGCGTTTGAACAACACAAATACAGACATAAAAAAATCAGAATAGAGAACTTTCTAATATACCATTGAGGTTATTGATATATAGAAATGGATGTATAATTTCATTTTACATAATTCATGCAAGGGTTTATTTTCTACACCATTCTCTCGTACCTCGGGATTATATACCATAAAACTCTCCTATATATCTCATCCTCTGTTAGTGTCCTTGTTTTTCTACTACATAAATAGAAAGTAGAAAAGTTTGAAAATTTTACATTCTTACTTCTAAACATACCGTTTGTAATATGATAAATATAACTATTATAACAGCCAGTTCCATCCCTGGGAAAATTATGACGGGAAATTACCTTAAATTATTTCCATAATCATTTTTTAAATAATTCCATCATCAGGATATTTCGCTAACATAAGTTTTACTCCAGATAGGTCCGGATAATCAGCACTCTAGTGTATTTTGTTTTAGATAGAAAAAATATTGTACAAAAAAACCATTTCCCAATCAGGAATTTTGCATACAAATCTGTTAACTTTAGCTAAGAATATGAATTTAAAAACTTGCAATCAGAATATGGAACTTTCTTAAGGCCATTAAAGCTAGTCTATCTATTTGATTTTACATAGGTTTTTGCATAGATTTTTTTTTATCTCCTCCGACTTCACTCTTCCTGCGCGGCAGAGTAATTACCCCCTGCTTCTATACCACATAACTCTTCTGTCCATTGCCGCATCTATTGATGCCCTTGTCTTTCTACTAATTTTGTACAAAATAAAAATATTTTGTAAGTTTAAAAATTAACTTCCAAATACGCCGTTTGTAATATAGTAAAATATGCAGTACAACAACATTTGGATGCAACAAATGTCTTTTCCATGTCACGAATTTATTATAAAAATTTCTTTGATTTGGCTAGAAACATGAACTGGCGAGAACAACTCTTTTCATTTTACGCCAATGAGAAATTCTGAGGAAAATAAATTTTTAATATTGGCCACGTATGTGTAAATATTTTTCATTTCTCAGTATCAAGGAATACTCTCCGAAACTTATTTACGCTATGACTGACCATTTGTTTTAAAATAATAACAAATTAAACAGATACTTTCTTCTTATACATAAATAAGTAATAAGTATATGCCTATTTGTTCAGGATATTATCTGCCTGTAATTTATCTTAAATGTGTCGAATTATCTCGAAACTTTTTGGACGAAGTAAAATATGAAATTAATACTAAAAATAACTTTACTGACTGCTTTTGTACATGAATTACCTATCTTCTCATAATAAGTGATAGGATGTACATCATAGGCTTCTATTTTGTGAAAAATATTAAAACGTCCAAAATTTGGAGAATAAATGACAGACCGTATTGTTATGTATAAAAAACAAACACAAAAACGAACAAACTTCTTAATTTACAGAGATAATATAAATTAAACGCTAGATATTTATTAAACCGTGAAATACACTCACTGGAATTTAGACGCTAAGAAAAGAAATTGTATCACTGTAACAAAAAATAATCGATGATTAAATTTATATTTGGCACATGTGTACCTAATCAATTATTTATGCCAAATATAAGAGAAAATTGATTATATAATACCTAAATTCAGAAATAAAACGGGTGAAAATCATGCAGACGATATTAAAATCATTTAAAATGAGAAATAATTAAATGAGACGGTTAAAGGAATGACGTCATAATGCAACAAAAATGTTATTTTCACCTATTTAAAACGTGATAAATTGATAAATTTAATCGCCTGCTCTTAACCGGGGAAAATAATGCTTGAAATAATGGCCTAAAACGCTCGAAAAGGGGGGAAGGGATGAATTTCGAACGTTTTAAAGTTGACAGTGCTTTTTGCAGTAATACAAAGCATATTTACACCAATTTATTTTAGAATCGGGCCAATAGTTTAGGAGGAGATGTGGAACATGCATACATACATACATACATACCCACATACCCACATAGAATGACTTTTATTTATAAGACTAGCAAATGTGTCCGTGCTTCGCTACGGGGAATTTTGTATATCACTCTTAAATAAAATTTTTTAACTTCTAAATACGCCATTCGTAATATGGTAAAATATGCAGTACAATAGTTGGCTGCAACGAATGATCATTTCCATATCACGAATTTAGTATAAAAACATTAGATTTGGTTAGAAACACGAACTGGCGAGAACAACTCTTTCTTTTGACGCCAATGAGCAATTCTGAGGTAGTCTAAATGATTATTATTATTCACGTTTGTGTACATTTTTTCATTTTTCCGATTCAAGGAATATTATCCAAAATTTATTTACAATATGACTGAACATTTGTATCAAAATAATAACAAATTAAAGACATACTTTCTTTATATACTTAAATAAGTAATAAAATATATGCTTATTTCCTCATGACTTTATCTGCCTGGATTTTGTTTTAAAAGTTTCGAATTATCTCTGAAAGTTTTGGACATAGTGAAATATGAATTTAACACTAAGAATAAATTTACTGACTATTTTCGAGGTTTAATTACCAACTATAATATATGTTGACATAATAAGTCATACGATGGACATCAGAGGTTTTTATTTGGCTTTAAATATGAAACTATCCAAAATTTGGGGAATAAATGGCAGACCCTCTGGTTATGTATAAAAAACAAACACACAATCGAACAAACTTTTTAATTTATAAATATATATAAATTAAACTCTAGATATTTATCTACCAGTTAAAAAGACTCACTGGAATTTAAACGTTAAAATAATAATTTTTTATTTATGCCGGTGATAAAAGTATCATTCTAACAAAATATAATCATTGATTAAATTTAAATTTTGCACATATGCAACTAATCTATTATTTAAGAAAAAATTAAAGGAAAACTAATCAAATAATATCTAAATTCAGAGATAAAACGGATAAAAATCATACAGACGATATTTAAATAATGTGAAAAAAGAAATTATTAAATGAGATGGTTAAAATAAAGGAATGACGTCATACTGCTGGAAAAAATGTTATTTTCACCTATTTATTGCATGATAAATTGATAATTTTAATCGCCTGCTCTTAACCGGGGAAAATAGGACTTGAAATAATGGTAAAAAATGCTCGAAAAGGTGGGAAGGAATGGATTTCGAACGTTTTAAAGTTGACAGTGTTTTTCGCAGTGATGTAAAGAATATTTATTCCAATTTTTTTAGAATCAGACCATTAGTTTAGGAGGAGATGTGGAATATACATACACACATACATACATACATACAATGACTTTTATTTATAAGAGACTAGCAAATGTGCTCGTGCTTCGCTACGTTGAACAATATATATTACTCCTAAATAAAACTATTCTCTTTTTCGATTATTAATCTGTAAATTCTACACAGTGCAGTTCAAGTCATTCGCGGATATACGAACGTAGTTGTTTTTATTATAGTCATATTCAATTCTCATGATACATTAATTTGTATTACACCTGTGTTAAGCTATAATATGATATAAAAGAGTTTCCTTCTTAAAAGTACAAAAATTTTATTTCAGTTACGAAACACTTGTCGTACGTAACTTTCAAATAAGTAGTTCGTTTCAGTATTATATGTCTACCTTTAATGTATTTAGTGTTATATCTTTTTTTCAAATTTTTTTACCTTATTGTTAAACATAGTTTAAAGAATACAACAGTTTATTTTTCTCATAAATTTTGCTAGTAACATTAGGAAATATCTAGAATAAACATTTTGAAAGCCATTTAATATAAAAATAGCACTTATGTACAATTTATCGACGTTGATTGAAAACAGTAATATCTCTAATACAGTAGAATAAAGATTAGCAGTATGGTCCAATTCAGAGGATCTATCAGTAACCCTGTATTTTGTTTTGCGAACATAACACACCTGGACCACGAACTGTATAAACTGTTCACAAAAAAAAAAAAAAAAAAAAAAAAAAAAAATTTACAGCTAACTCTTATTTTAATAATATTCTACGTTAACACAACACATATGCAAAGATAAAGATATCAGAATAGGGAACTTTCTAATATACTATTGAGGGTATTAAGATATAGAAATAGCTATATATTTCTTTTTACTTAATACTTGCATAAGATCATTTTTCGCCCTCTTCCTGCACACTACTCTCTCGTACCCCAGGGTTATATACCCTAAAACTCTCCATTATATCCCACCATGTGTTGTGTCTTTCTTCTACTAATTTTGTAAAAAATAAAAATGTTTGAAAATTTTAATTTCTTACTTTTAAACATTCCATTTGTAATGTGATAACATACACTGTTTATAACTTTTAGTCCTAATTCTGGGATAAGTAAGAATGAAAGTTGCCTAAAATCATTACCATAGCCATTTTTTAAAGTAGTCCAGTCATCTGCATTTTTGGTTAAATACACCATTTTCTTTCCGGATACATCTGGATAAAAGGTGCTCTAAAGTATTGGCTAGAAAAAAAAATTTCTCGAGAAAAATAAGTTCCCTGTCATGAATTTTGCATATTAGCTTTTAGCTTTTTCTAGAAATATGAATTCAGAAACGTGCTACCAGATTCTAGAACTTTCTTAAATGTAGTTAAAGATATTATGTCCAGTCGATTTTATATAATCCTTGAATACCTTTCTGCTAGGCACAACTGTTACCCCATGATACTATACCCTATACATTTCCTATCCATTCCGCAATATAGTGCTGTCTTTGTCTTTCTACTAATTTTGTAGAAAACTAAAATATTTTAAAAGTTTAAGAATTCAGTTCTAAACACGCCATTTGAAATATGGCAATATATGCAGTACAAAAACATTTGGCAGCAACAAAATATTATTATCATATCATGAATTTTGTAAGAAATTTAAACATGAAATGGTGAGAAAATTTTTTTGTTTTCAAGTCATCCATTCATTTTATTCAGTCATCCGGATTTGTCTCTAACATGATAAATTCCGCTCCAGATAGGTCCGAATAAGGGCCAGCTAGTATTATGAATTCAGATATTTGTAATCAGAGTTAGGAATTTTATTAAATACCTTAATGATACTCTGTCTAGTGGATTTTACATAATTCTTGTCCAAAATTTTATGAATTGATGGAAGAACATGTGGTTATGTATAAAAAACAATCACACAAACGAACAAACCTCTTAATTTATAAAGATAAACGCTAGATATTTATTAGCCCATTAAATAGATTCCCTGGAATTTAGACTTTAAAAGAGGTGTTTCTAATAACTGTGATAAAATATTCATTGTAACAAAAAATAATCGAGGATTAAATTTAAAATTAGCACATATGTACCTAATCTATTATTTAAGTCAAGTATAAAAGAAAATTAATCACATAATATCTAAATTCAGAATTAAAAGGGATGAAATTTGTGCAGACGATATTTAAATAGTCAAAAATTTAAAATGATTAAATGAGATGTTTAAAAGAATGAAGTCATAATGCCAGAAAAATTTTATTTCAATCTATTTAAATGTGATAAATTTAATTGCTTGCTCTTAACCGGGAAAAATAGGGGCTGAAATAATGGCATAATTCGCTCTAAAAAGGGGGGAAGGGATGGATTTCGAACGTTTTATAGTTGACAGTATTTTTTGCAGTGATATAAAGTATATTTACCAATTTATTTTAGAATTGGGCTAATAGTTTAGGAGTAGATGTGGAACATACATACATACAATGACTTTTATTTATAAGAAGATAATGGCAAGATCTTAACAAACGTGCAAAATCGTTGGAAATCATGGAACATGATGGTTTCTTTCGTTTATTCTTCCGAAAAATGTTCTCTTTATGGTTGCAAACATATCTGTTGCGATCGAAGGGAGGTAAGATCAAACGGTAAATACCAGGTAAATCAACTAAGCAAAAATAAAACTCAACTAAGTAAAATTAAATTAAGTTGGTTTTAACCAATTAAAACACAAATTGATTTTTCCAAAGATATAGACGTAATTTACTCTCTTGAATGCAGAATACTACATATTTATGTCAAATAGTTTGTCTTCTTTATCATCTTCATTTTTCTCCTCGTCAATCAAATACACGTTATCATTAAAATGTAAGTATTGTTTTACGTTTCACATGAATTTAAATGTCAGTGAGTTGTTTACTAATATAACAATAATATTACGATTTCTGTATATTTTGAAGTTCTTACAAATTATAAAAATAATAATTAGGAGTATTTGAAATTACAACATGAATTGAACATTAAGGTTTTGGCGCACATTTGGGGTTTGGTTTAGTTTTGAAATGCTACGGTCTACTGTTTTGCTCACCGGGACTAATGAGATAGGTACCTACTGATTAAAGCCGATTCCTAAAGGCTGCGAACATCCATGCCATCAGTGGGATTCGGGCCTGCGAACTCCAGTATCAAAGAGCACATTTGGGGATAATCTGGTATTATTGATTCTGATCTAAGGATGTTTATTCTAATGACAGTAAAATTCTACCATAATTCCGACAGGGAAGCTCCCTATTGTCGGAATAATTGTCGCTATTTGAGGGGGGATAAATTTATTGTTTTCAGGCACATTTGGGTACAATTTTAACTATTTTTGGTGTATCTAAAATGCCAAAAATGGTTGTTTAAATAATATCTAAAGCTACTCTTTCGAATGACACTAAAATTATCCCAATATACCAACGTATTCGTGTGGGAGTAAATCTATGATTTTTGGACATCTTTCAGGTTGATTTTGAGGTATTTTCGGTGTTGATTAACCCCCAAAAATGGTTGATTGAATTTGATCTAACGACGCTTATTTGAATGATATATTGTTCATGTTTACAAGATCATTTTAAAAAATTCATAAAATTATCCTCCTTCCCTTTCAGTTATTTAATCATTTTTTTAATTGATCAAACGGTGACATATGTTAAGCAAATTTGATAAAATGAATGATGAACTTTGAAAGGTTAGTTTCCGTCAGCTAACTTTATTTGGGTTTATTTTCAGTTACATTTAAGCTTTAAATTGACATTAATGCCAAGCCCTACAAAACATTTTATAGATAATTAAATAAATTTATCGACTTTGTTCAAATTATCATTTTTGTAAATGTAACTTTCAAAGAAATCTCGAAATTCCTGAATTTTTCAATAAATTACAATAAATTTTCAATTTTGGTAAAAGAATGTTTAATTTTTTATAACATACATAACTTCTTTTATCACTGAATTCTTCAAAATAGGATTATTTTTACACTTATTTTGCATTTATTATTATTTGATTTACAGCTTGATATTTTATCTGTTAGATCCTGACTTCAAAGTACTTCTTCTAATTCATCTAAATTAGCTGTAGTATTTTATATTTCTATATCTAATTGGAATATCTGATTTCTCTTTATATTGCTCCGAAAGTTTTATTAAAACATCATTTATAACCTTTGACTCAAAATGTTGAATTATCTTATTCTATATTTTCCTTAGTAAACTTCTAATTGTATGCCTCTTTCTTAATTTATTTAGCGTCATGTGTATAAATTAGGAGGAGCAGGGGGGGATTATTTATATAGTCAAAGGATGTACCTACAAACTTATTCTGAAACATTAAAATTTAGAAAAAAATCCCCATCGTACACTTTATGATATACAATCTTAATAAGCAAATCGCCCCATACAAATACCTACAAATTGGACACATATTTTACAAACAACACTAAAAAAATATGAAGTTTGAAAATTAAAAGAGAAAACTTATTTGCAATATAAGAAGGAAACTAGGGTGAAAACTTGGTCTCATTTATTTACATGAGAACTTCCAACCCTTGCATAGTCATACGTTCAAGATGGTTTTAATAAACAACTATCCAAGGGAGGTGGCAAAATACATAACATAGATTCACAATCACATAAGAAGATAAAACAAGACAATGCCTTAGCCAGAAATTATTTTCAGAGGGGGACCGGGGGAAAGACATTGTTATTTGTGAATAATACTTTAGTAAAACTACAGGTTTTGTTGTGCATGTATACCTCTAATGAGTAATGCTTATCATAACACAAATGTAGTTTTACAATAACAACAAAAAATGATATAGTGAACAATTTTAAAGCATTGAAATGTATAATTAATTATTTGCACAATGGATTTAATAATCAAATAAACACTGAAAAGATATAAACTATACATGACATTAAGTTCTAATTTTAAAAACAGAAGTGTAACTGAAGGAAACGCTTAATTTTGACAGAAAATGAACAAGTTTGAATTTTTTTTACCTTATATTATAAGTATGCTCACCTTGGATATTTGCAAAAAAATTTCCCAATTTCTTTCGGTTGTCTCTATCAATAAAGCGATGAATTGCTTAGAGTCATAGTCAATCTGCTCTCACTATTCGAATACTGTTATTGTTTAACTCAAAGTCATTATGTATGCCAACTTTTCGATCACAGGAGCTCAGGATGCAAGTACTACAGAACAGCCTGGGCCAAGCTCTTTAGTACTGCAATACATGGGATTTTAGCAAACAAAAGCAATGATAGGATTTGGCTCTCACTCTTTTACCCTCAAGCGTTCCTAAAACCAAGTTCGTACTCCCTAACTTAGGAAGGTCCTGGTGGTGGTTGCATTTTACATGTAGTAAAATCGGGAAGAATTGACTATACCACCCCTATACTTTGCTAACTATACAACCCAGCTAGATATCTGAATGATTTCAGCTTTTGCACTGATATTTTTTTATTTGTAACAATTCACAAAAATAAGAGAATGTAAATTACTTCTAAATAAACATCTTTAAATCACCACGGCTGAATGATGACCGAATCGGCTGTTCTTAGGTACCGCAATTCGTGGGTTCAAATTTCACTGCTGACGTGGATGTACATAGCCGTTTGGAAGGCAGTAGGTTCCGGTCACACCAGATCTTGTGTAACAAAATAGTATACTGTAGCCCTCCAAACCAAACGAAATCACCGCGTAAAAGATTTAAATATGTAAAAGCATGAATAAAATATTTGTATCTTAATTTTATTTTTAAAACTCTTGCAAGTAACTTTTTAGGGGAGCAATAATTTATTCATATTGATGTAATCGGGATATTTTATTTCAATTTCAGTTGAAAGGCTTTTAAGAGGTTTACTAAAAATAAAGATGTTCATCTGTGTTACAGTACTTTTTCCTAAGTAAGAAGATTATTAATGATTAACCCATAAGTATAGTATAAAGTTAATACTCAGTAACATATATTGATTAAAACCATAAAGGTAACTTCAGAAAGATGTTTGCACACACTACGTTATGCCTTCACCCGTTTATTACTTTTAATTGATTGCAAATTAAATTTCTTTCCAACTTAACACTTGTTTTCGAAGTTGTTCTTGGTCGAATGAGTTGGTTGCTGCTGTTTGTTACCGGAATTCGTCGGTTTGAATCTCACAGCTGTAATAGATGTTCATAACCATTCGGAATCGGCTATAAGCAATAGGTCCTGGTCTCAGGACCAGGTTTCATACTCATGTTAAGAGGCAGTGGAATATAGCGCTCCAAACGAATCAGCAAACCAACCAAAAGTATTCTGGGTATCTATTTAATATTTCCTTTTTATGTTGAATTTAAAATTTTCTGATTACAAAAATAATTTATACATGTATAAAATAAAAAAGTTTGTTTTCAATCATGCAATTGCTCATTTAGCTATATAAAAAAAACCTACTCTAACGTGATAAATTGAAACTATTTTCTAGCATAGAATCTGTCTCTCCCCGAAACGATGTTTTAGAATTTTGGAATTTCAACGGGGAGGGGAGGGAGAAGATCCTCTGAAACTCCCCTTGCTATGTCCTAACAAGAAATCTGTTGAAGAATCTTGAAGATTCTTAAGAAGAATCTTGTTAATTCCTTTTTCGATCGCATGTGATTATTTCTGAAAAGGTCTTTAAAAAAGTCGAGAAGCATACAGTTATTCAAGTACCTATACTTGCTTTAAAATTTTCTATGCATATACAGACACACAAAAAGTAAAACTAAAGAAAAAATATTAAAAAGTATTTACTAACTCGCACGATATTTGCCAACGGAACTCTGTGCACTGCAATCTAACAATTTTAAATACTATCTAATTTTGAAATCTGAAATAGTCGAGAGCTGACAGTATCGTTTCAGTATGCAACTACTCAGTCACTTACACGAATGGTGAATTAGCTGGATTCCCTGGCCTTCCGGCTAGTTAAATCTGTTACTTAAAATTTTATTATAGAAATCGTTCGTTAGGCTGATAATGAACTAAGTACAGTGAGAGATTTGTATGGATTCCTTATGATTAAAACTTTTGAATTATTAGGCTTTTCCATTCCAGTTTAAGATTATATGACGCTTATTTAATGGCTTGGTTAGAATACCTAGCCCAGTCATGCAAACGATTCCACGACCCACACAGCACGTACGTTCATATTTCGTTCCATTCTGGTTTCGTTCGTCCAAAATACGTCCCGCACTCGGAAGTGAAGTCCCATTATTGTCACTGACTAACTTAAATTTAACCAACATATTCAAAATTTGCAACCTAAGCAACTAAATCTGAACGTAAAGCATAATGTAATGTATGAACATAAATTCAACTCCCTTTGGACGAAATTTCTACCAGAAATGTACGTAGATTATACTTAGATTCTTGCACATGCGCTATTGAGAAAATCATTCCACTCCATTTTATGTAACTTTTCGCGCGCGTAATTTTGCCTTCAAATCTTTCTTTTTAGGAGTTCAGGTGAGCGAATTGGATAATCATGTTTTCTAAAAAGTTATCTAAGCTGCAGGCATTTCATAATTTGAATAATGTTGTAAAATCACAGATAAATGTTAATACTGAAATCTCTCATAATTCAGACTTTCCTAATGTAAACATTACTGAATTTAATAACTTTGGAAACTGTTTTCCTCCCAATAAATATATTTATAAGAAAGAAATTTTTAAACCTTTCTAACTTGTATTTAAACTACTAAAAATCGTCATCATTATTAGATATTAAAAACTTAGAAATTAATCCCATGTTCTCGTGGCCCTTGTGCTGCTCTATTATTAAAAAAATGTGTAGATTTTTATTAAAATAACAGTTATACTGTATTTCTATTAATACACTCTAAAATTAATTAGTATTTTCAAAATTTAGTAAAAAAGTAATTTGTTTTTTAAATTTTATCTCCAATAAAATTAAAAAATACATATTAAAAATACTGTGTTAGGTAAAAGTATCTGTTGTATAAACTTGAATTAATATCCTAGAATTACTTCTATTTTAAAAACTTAATAGCTTTCTTAAAACTGTTCACAATAACTATAAGTTTCTTTTTTTTTATTTTATACTCATTTTTTATGAACTATTTATTTTTATAATTTAAATTAAAAAACTGTAACTGGTCATTTTAGAATGTTTTTAATTTAAAATTACAATTTAATCTTAATCTTTTACATAATCTTAATCCTTTACATCTTTTACATAAATTCGAATGTCGGCATTTTTCTTATTATTTAGGTATAAATATATTTATTATAACTCACAAAATTGCCTTTTGTCATTGCATTCCAATTGTGTTTAAAATTATTTTTAATTGAAATTTAAAATATATGAAACTGTTCAGGAAAAAAGGCAGTGAATAAAGGAATACAATTTTTTCTATTACATTTAACTAAGACATTAAGTATATTTGGTCAGTATACAATTTCTATTGTGTAAATAATTGTCTAGAGTCTATAATAATACCTAATTTTTTAATTACCATTAAATTCTTCTCTATACTAATTGATTTTTATTGGTAATTTCTCTGATTGAAGATTTTTCTCTACATTTATCTTGACTTATCATGAATATATAAAAAAGTTTAGCTATTCAATTCTATGATCATTTTTTGATATTAGTTTATTTACTAATATAATTCAGTCACATTAATAAAAGCTATAATGCTCAGTTTTTATATGTTTTTATAAAGATTTCTTTCAAAGTGTAATAAAGTAAATATTTTATGTTATGTATCAACATACAATGAGGCAAGAACAAAACTAACTGTAGCTGAAGTTAAACCAGAGTTAAAAAGTACAGATTCTGAAAACAGAGGAAGAGGAAAAAGAAAAAATAATAGATATTGTTAGCATTATCATCTGATGAATCTCAAGATCTGGGCTATACATAACTGAAGTTGAAAGAACCTCCTGTTTTCCCATCATTGCAAAGTCAAACAAATGTTGTTAATCTAAACTAAAGTATTGATATATTCATAATTTGCAGTTATAGTCCTTTTTTATTGTAACCTTTTAAAATGACAATTTTGTTGTATTTACTTAATCTTATTCCAATTGTATCAGGAATTAACAGGATTTAATAGCTTAACATTTAGCAGTCTGAACAAAAATATTGAGAACAATTTCTCTAATTCAGGTGATTATTTGCTTAAGATTGTTTACAATGGAGAATTTAGTAGCTTATTTTTAAACTCTCTCCTTGAAAAACTTCAGTTAAGTGTTTGGGTACAATTGCAGTTATAATTTAGATTTAATTGTTAATATTTAAAATAAATTTATATATTTTTTATAAAATCAATGTTATTATGTATAATTTATGTCTATTAATTGCAGAATCACTTCTTAATTCATTTACTGTTTATGAGAACTTAAACAAAAATAATATGTTTTTAACTAACCCAGCAGGTATAATTTGCACTATTTTAATATTAATTTTCAGATTATTAAAAGTTAAAATAATATAGTTCTCAAAATCTTTCTTTTTACTTGTACTCTGAATTCCTTAAGCATTATTTCTTTCTATTTTTCGCAAGAGCTTGTCATGTCTTGAATAGCAAAAATTTTGATTTAACAAGCTTATCCGGGTTTACAGTTTTTTTTTTTTTTTTAATATAAGATATTTATAAGTCTTATCATTGGAAGTAATATGCTGTCCAAAAGTAATTCTCTAAAATAACTCCTATTTTATTAAATTTTATGAAATGTGATCAAATTTATTTTTATTGTTATTTTTTTCTCATATGAAATTCTCCGTACTAATAACTAGTTATATGCACTAGTAAAATTTGAGAAAATTTAATTTCATTAGTTTAGTGGAGATAATTATGTAACATTTATTTTTTTAATTAAAACAGCTTAACCTAAAGTCTACCACCATTCTGAACATTAACTTTTTCGAATCTTCACTAGGCAGGGTCTTTTTTCGGACAAAAATTATAGGAAAAGCATATTTAGAAGAACTTTGCTCTATTATACCGGCCTCTAATAATTTAGCTATCTCCTCCTGAGCGAATTCTTTAGCTATTTTTGGTATAGGATATGGTCTAGACTGTAAAGGGAACTCATGAAGCAACTCAAATTCTGGTATAACAGCATCGGGCGAACCTAATGTTTTGTAAGATTTAGAAAAAATAACAAAGTCTTGTAAAAACAAATTTTGAATATCTTTTTTATCTTCGTCAATTAAATGCGATAAATTAAAATCCTTTTCTGACATTTCTTCCCTTCGCAATTGCATTATTAATTGTAAATAATTTTGTGGTACTGTGAGAACGGACCGATTATGAAAAGATACTTGTGACATTGACATAAAATAAAAAGTAACAGGCTTCGCCATGCAAGTTGGAAATAAAAAAAAATTATATTAGAATATTTTTAAAAATAAAAATATTTAAAAACATAAACCTCCTCTTAATTCTTTTGACTTTTTTTTCTCAGATATGTGTGTATTAGTAGCTCAGTTAAAGACTTCTACTGATTTTCTGCAATTTCTATAGATAAATGTGAAATCTTTTAAAACAAACTATAGACTACATAATAAGTTTGTATTTGGATTAATATTAATTTACATAATAAGTTTATATTTGATTAATATTTATTTGATGAAATTGTTAAAAGTAATCCTTTTAACAATTTAATTCTTTTCAAGAAAGTCTGTTTAAGATAGTAAAAATAATGTTACGTTGGCCTAGTGTTTTAGAAAGAAGAAATTAAAACTCATTAAAAAACATGGACAAATATGTCTTGATTAAATAATTTTGTAAAATTAAATGCCTAAAGAATACAATTGGAATACAACCTATCATTTGTAGATTTTGATGACTCCTCTCAACTCGGTGTCAGCCCTAAAAATATATGGCGTTGATTTTCCTCTTTCTAGTGTCGCTCAAAAAAAAAGTCTATCCCGCAAGCAGCGGATACCAGCAGCGTTCCCCCTCTATTCTCCTCTGGTCACAATCTTGCCCTCTAAAAAATCCGACAGTCCCGCGGAGAAAAAAAAGGGTTCACTCCCGAACAGAGGGGTCAGAATCCCGAAAAACCAACGTGTCCTTCTATTGGTTGAGAGAAGTCTGAAGTTTCTTCTAGTTCAAACCGGTTCTGTCTTGTATGTCTTTGACGAAGGTCTACGAGAAGGAGTAAAAAAAAGCTGAACCGAATGTTACTTATTGTTACATTCGGCCCATATTGTGTCCATTTATCTTCCTTAGGGGTTATTTCCAAGTGTCCATGTTTATGTTATGCCTTTTCTATATAGGTCTGTAATTACCTATAATTGCTTTAAAAAATTCACAGCAAAGGATGATAACCGTAATTAGAATACATCTTAAGCACACTAACAAATTCAACAATTTCAAAATTCATTAAAAAGTTGAATCAAAAATTTAATATATCTTAAAAATCTAGAGGGGCAAAACTACAAGTTCGAGTACCTATACTTAATTTAAAAAATTCACAGGAAATGATGATTAATGAACCGAATGATTAATAACCAATTATTAATTGACATTAATTAGAATAAGTCTTAAGGATACTAATAAAAACAGAATAAGTTTAGCATTCATTAAAATGTCGAATAAAAAATTTCATTAATGAATTAAATCCTAAAATTCTGGAGGGGCGAAACTACAAGTTTGCCTCTTCTCTAAAAATTCTGGGGGGGGCAATTGCCCCCCTTGCCCCTTCCAGATTACACCCATGCCTAATAACTGAAGCACTTACATTACTTGCTTATTAAAACTTACATTCACGAGAATAGACTTAACTTTCACGTTACAAAGTAATTGTACATTTCAATTTAAATAACGTATAACATTTTTCAAATTACATTATTCGCACAACGTATAATAATTTTATGTTCATTCGAATTCTTAAAATTTACCCGCCAAAAGACTTTTTCTTTGATTTTTGCTGAGAGAGATACGATCATCTTTTTGTTTTATGAGGACATTCAAAAAGACAAACGTTAAATTAAATAACATTAACACATTTAATTAAAACATTTAAACATTAAAAAACGTTCTACATTTTGACAGGTTACACTTTGAAAAAAAGGTTTAAAGAATGGAGGGGGACTGGCTTGTAATATAAACTAAAAATATCATGACAAATTACATTTTTACCCCTTCGAAAATTGTAGAAAAATGTTACTGCGTAATTAGAATGCATCGTGACCAATTAAAAAAATGGTCTTGCTAGGGACATTAGTCTCTCCCACCAACATGAGTAGTAATGAACTAAAAATACAAGAAGCAATTTTTTATAAAGCATCAAATATAGGAAAATAATATGAATTTCCATACATGATAAAAAGATATCATAAGAAAACAGTACTTAAATTTGTGTAATTTGAACTAACTACTACCCATAATATTTTCAAGTTGTCATTTAGTTAAGGATTTCGTGAAAGAATCAGCAATATTTTTCTTTATATGTATTCATTTTAGTTACAAAAATTTTGTTATTTATTATATTTCTAATAAAATGCAATTTTAGTAGTATATGTTTTCTTTTATAGCTTCCTATTGATGATTTACAAAAACTAATTGTAGCCTGATTATCAGAAAATAAAGTATTTTCTAATGGTTCGAATTCAAAAGTTGTATAATCAAAACATTCATCTAAAATAAAGATATCCAAAATAGTTCCTTCGAAAAGTTCACACACTTCTGTTTCAAGAAAAAAAGTAAAGTTATAACCTCCCAATTTCTATCATTTTGAATGAGCGCGTAATCGGCACCACTAAAACAAATTAACTCAAATTTCTTTATTATAGATAACTCTAGACGGTATTTTTTTAATAACTTGCGTATTCGAGAAGAGAAGTGCATACAAGTAAATCATGCCAGGATCAGAGAGAAATTGAAATAGAATATTGACTGCGAAACAAATATCAGGTCCAATACAACTAGCAACAGACACAAAACAGCCGATTACACTTTGATAATGTATGTCTTCCATCTATTTACTTTTTCACAACAATAACCCCTTAGGGATTGGGACACAGATATAGACAAGAAGTAGTGAATCCTATTTTGGTTTCTTTACAGATATAAGTACAGGTATTTTGTACTGATTAAGGAAGTATTATAATCCAATTATTGACTCATTATTTATATAACAAGGATTATTATTTTTAAAATTCTTTAGAACACCGTTGACCTTATCAACTGCTTCTGAGCATAAAATATTTTGGGAGGGAGTAAGCTTCTGTTGATAATTTACGACTATAACTTCTATTTTCTCTTCCTCATTAGGGTTTATAATATTATCCACTTTCAGTATGTGTGTGGGTGGTGAAACAAAGGGTTTTTTCACTTTTGGGGGCCTTATGAAGATAATGGTGCCAATCACTAGACGATTGCTCAATTAGGACAATCCCTGTACTGTGGGTTACTTAATTGATTTCAATTAGAATTTTATAGTTTGAAAAATAAAGGAATAAATAAATAAATAAATAAATGACTAAATAAAAGAGAAATAAAAACATGAGAAGTAACTGTTTTTACATTTTAAACATTACAAGAGAAATAAAACTTAATAAAAAATAATTAAACAGTCTTTCTAATTGAAATATATTTATAAAAAATATGTCTCCACGTAAAATGAGATCGCAGGTTTAAAAAATGTTGACAGTTTAAACCAGATTCAAAATTTTTTTGAGACAAAATGGTTTTAGTGCTGAAAAAAATCCTGCTGCTGGATTAAAACATGTGTTCATATATATATATATATATATATATATATATATATATATATATATATATATATATATATATATATATATATATATATATATATGTGTGTGTGTGTGTGTGTGTGTGTGTGTGTGTGTGTGTTTTCTATCATCTGCTAGGCCGTTATACAATGGCACCTATACATAGAGGACAGTGACGAGACTAGATGTTTCGTCCATTATTTAGAGATATCCGCTATTGGGGAGGATTGGAATAAAGCTAAGGACAATGCCATACCTACGTCTATTAAGTTAACCTTTTCCCCTAACATTCAAAAGAATAAATTTTCTCAAAGACACAGAGCATCGTCTCCCTTTTGTTATCCACGTTAAAGTTTTATTTTTATATTTGTCAAAGTGAAATTCAATTGCTTTTTTAAATTGTAGTTGCTTGTTTGTGTTGATAATCATAAGTAATGAGGATAATGCAAATGTACACCATGGTTGTTTTAACAACATTGGATATGATGATTTTTGAATAAATAAAAAATTCAAACAAAATATTAAATGAATTTATTTTTAAAAAACTTGTAATACCACGCTAGAAGTTTTTTAGCAATTTTAATGTATCGTGACTTTGTTAATGAAGCTTTAGTTGTGGAAGATGACCTGTGGCATAGGAGACTAGGGCACTGTGGTGATCGAAAATTGAAACTTATGAATCTGTCTGCAAAAGAAATGTTTTGTGATGTTTGCGTTCGAGCTAAACAATGTTCTACACCTATGGGGAAAGGCCCTCGCAGAAGAGAAACCAAGCCGTTGGTAATGATACATACTGACATATGTGGACCGATAGAACCACAAACATCCCGTGGAGAAAAATATTTCATGACGATAATCGATGATTACTCACGATTCATGGAAATACGATTGCTTAAAAGGAAAAGTGATGTTTCTGATGAACTCAAAATGTTCTTTAAATTGAATCCAACTGTGAGTAAAATGCGGTGTGATAACGCCAAAGAATATGTCTCTGGAGAACTTTATGATGTTGCTAAAATGCTGGTGTTAAAATAGATCCAGCCCCTCCCTATACACCTCCTTTAAACGGCGTTGCCGAAAGAGCGAACAGAACTGTACTAGAAAAAGGACGAGCTATGGTCTTTGATGCAAATCTACCAAAGATGTTTTGGGGCGAAGCAATACTTACAGCTGCTTATATACATAATAGACTTCCAAATAGTGCAATTAACGATTGCATTTCATATTTTATGAAGTATGGTAAAAATCCTGACATGAGAAACATGCGTGTATTTGGCTGTGATGCTTACGCTCTAGTGCCACCATCTCAGAGAAAGAAATTTGACGAAAATCCATGAGAATGATTTTCGTAGGTTATTCCACAATGGGATATCGTTTGGTGAATCCATACACTGGACGCATTATTGCTTCCAGAAATGTCAAATTTAATGAAGCAAAGAAGGTTATGAAAAATAAAAAATATATTTATACTAATTCTGATTCAAGTGACAATAACGACATTAAAGACGAAGGCGACTCAATTCCAAATACTGATGACGAGGAATTAGATACTGCTGTCAAGAAGAAAGTACAAAGAAAATCTTCACGAGAAAGGAAATTGCCAGTTAGATATCCCAATCCTGAGACCTAAAAAGTGATGTTTGCTGAACAAGAAACTGTGACGTTTGAAGATATTCTCAGTTTGCCAGAGGAAGAACAAGAATTGT
This sequence comes from Pardosa pseudoannulata, assembly GCA_032207245.1. Lineage (NCBI taxonomy): Eukaryota > Metazoa > Arthropoda > Arachnida > Araneae > Lycosidae > Pardosa > Pardosa pseudoannulata. The sequence goes on along the minus strand of CM063498.1, from coordinate 188,610 downwards.
GGAAAAGAGCCATGGATAAAGAAAAGAAAAGCATGGAAAGTAACGATGTCTGGGATTTAGAAAATTTACCCCCTGACAAACGAGCCATTTCTTGCAAATGGGTTTTTCGCAAAAAGGGAAATGGAATTTATAAAGCCAGGCTCGTTGCTCGTGGTTTTATGCAGAAAGAAGGAAAAGAATACACAGATACGTTTTCTCCAGTAATAAGTATGGCTGCTTTACGCTTAATATTTGTAATTATTCTCAACGAGAATTTTGAAGCTTTCACTTTAGATGTCAAGACAGCATTTCTGAACGGTAAATTAGATGAGACCATTTACATGGACCAACCCAAAGGGTATGACGACATGAGCGGTAAAAAGTGTAAGCTCAAGAAGAGTTTATATGATCTCAAACAGTCTCCTCGACAATGGTATCAAAAGTTTCTTAATTTTGTTATAAAACTAGATTTTAGACAATTGGATTCTGAACCGTGTATATTCATTAGAATTATAAATGGTAAGAAAGTTATTATAGCTCTTTATGTAGATGATTTATTAATTGCAGGATCGGATGTAAAAGAAACAAGTATTATAATATCACTATTATCCAAAGAATTTCAAATGTCAAAATCTGAAAGAGTCTCGGAATTTTTAGGCATTCAAATAAGTTTCGAATCCAATTGTTTACATCTAGATCAAAAGTCATACATTGTAAAATTGCTTGATAAGTACAAAATGTCTGATTGTAAAACTGTATCAACTCCCATTGAATCTAAGTCTACTCCAGCTGACTTTCAGAAAGGCAATGAATTTCATGGCCCGTATAGAGAATTAGTTGGATCTTTGCTTTATTTAGAATATGTTTCAAGGCCAAATATCTTATTTGCAATTAATTGCTTAAGCCAACTGCAAGAACATCCTACCGATGTAGCTTGGTGTGCTTTAAAGAGAATTCTTAGATACTTGAAAAGCACCTTAAATATAAAATTAGAGTACAAAAAGTGTGACTTGGAAATGTCAGATTTATGTTTGTATGTGGATGCAGATTGGGGGGCAGATAATCAAGATAGGAAATCAGTTACTGGTTACTTCATAATGTTTGCAAACTGTCCTAGAATGTGGTGCTGTACTAAACAAAAGTGCAAACTACTAAAGTACTAAACAAAAGTTCAAGTTTGCACTTTCGTCAACTGAAGCTGAGGTAATTGCTCTCTGTAAAGGTCTTCAAGATTTGTTATGGACAAAAGCTGTAGTAACCGAAATATCCAATGTGAAAAATGCTTGTATTTTTGAAGACAATCAGTCGTGCATTAAGAGTATTATGAGCGAAAATAGTTCAGGTAGGTTAAAGCATATTGATATAAAATTGAAGTTTGCTCGTAAGATTGTTAAAGAATATGATATTAAAATTGAATATATTCAAACAGGTTTGCAAATTGCTGACATACTAACTAAGGCTTTGCCTAAAACGAAATTTTATGAATTATTGTCATTAAGTTGTTTAAAACGTTTCTAAATGTAAATTTTGCTTTGTTTTTGCATACATGTGTTGATAACTGTAAAAGTAATATGTATGTGTATAATGTGCGATTAAGGGGGAGTGTTGAAATATATAATCACACTCAAACTTAACGACTTGGCCAATTATTCATGTATTTAAGTAATAGCTTTCTTGGACGTTCCTTTAATTTGTTTGTGCCAGAAATTTTATTGGCTGAGCTCAGAATCCTCTCAAAACTATAAAAGCCCAATGTACCTCGTATTTCTTGTATTTTTTCATTTTGGTGTTGCAATAAAATGTGTTTGCGATCTACGGCTTTGTATTATGCTTCAACATTATCCAAGGCAAAAGTCATTAGTCACTTTAATAATTAAATTAGTTCAGTTCTTGAAGGTATAAACCAATTTGCAAGAGATTGTAATTTAGAATTTAGAAAAGATAAATATTTTTACACTGTATTTACAACGATAGAAATATTAGGGCTTACCCATCTATTAATATCCCGGGCAACAGCCCATCATACTATGTATAGTCATTGTCTTTTTTGTAGTATTCAAAAGCTTCGGTGGGACGGCCATGCATAACTTCGATGTGCGCTTCAAGTAACCAATTCTTTAAGGTTGAAAATTTAGTACGTGCTTTAAATTGTACGAATCACTGCAAGTGAGCATCTTATTCAGGTATTGCACTTTATAGTACACCAAATGTTCAACATGAATGTCATCTTTTCAGTATGAAATAAAAGCTGAAACTAAATATCAATTAAAATTAGAACCTAAAATTAAATCGCGTCCATCCGAGAATCCTCATGGATAACGAATGAACAAGACAGTTGGAGTAACCTTCAAGACACTTGGGACGAGGCCAACGTGTAATGCCATGTGATGAAATGATTTTTTTTCCATGTATGCTCATGTATGAGTACCAGTCCTATAACTATTATTAAATAAATTAAAGTAAATGCTAAAAATAAAAATAGTTTTCTGTGCTACATACTCAACTCTACTTTGTTTAATTTTAATGTTAGATGAACCTTATGGTTACTACAAATAAATATGTTTCAAAGTTAAAATAAATATGTTCTGGAAGTCTTCAATTATATCCAACTAAAATTTAAGAAAACTTTTAACTTTATGGGTTAATTCGTTGTTTTAACTCTTAAAATTGACCAGATGGTTACATTTAAATATCTATATAAAATCATAGAATCAATCCTTGGTGAGGAGTAGATTGGAGATTTTAAAGACTTAATCAAAATGGCCACAAAAATGCTGATAAATGCCTGTTTTTTTTATATAATTTTTCACCGTAATTATATTATTAAATATTCTAAAAATGTCAATAAAAATTTATAGATTTTGTCTCATGCCAACCTTTTGGCAGAATTATCAAGAAAAAGGCTAACTGGATGGGTAATCTGAGTGTTGGCTTCACGTAACATTAAAGAAAAAGAAAATAAGATATAGAAAAGGAACAAAATAATTAAAATTCCAAAGAGATTTGAAGAGAAAAAACAAATATTTGTCAATGGCCATAATCACTCTTCTCCGAGAACATCCACTACATTCATACCCTCAGCGGATATTAAATGAAAGAAAAGCAGAAAGAAATATAGAAAAGGAATAAAATAAATAAAATTCTAAAGAGAAAAATAAAGATATGAGGCAAATACCTCTTAAAGGCCATAATCACACTTATCCGCGGTCATACACCACATCCATACTCCATAACGGATACTAAATTACAAGAAAAATAGAAAAAGCTGTAGAAAAAGAACAAAATAATTAAAACTACTAAGAGGTAATACAAAATAATTTAAACTACTAAGAGGTAATACAAAATAATTTAAACTACTAAGAGGTAATACAAAATAATTTAAACTACTAATAGAAATACCTTTTAATAGCAAAAACTGCACTTCACCATGGCCATCCACCACTTGAATACCCTTTAACTTAAACTAAATTAAAAGAAAAAAAAGATGTACAGAAAAGTAACAATATAAATATAGTTCCGAAATGAAATTATTTTAAAAGAGGCAAATACCTCTCAATGGCCATAATCACACTTTCCACATCTCCATACCTTTTAATGGATATTAAATTAAAGAAAAGGAGAAAGAGATGTAGAAAGCAAACAAAATAACTAAAATTCCTAAGAAAAGGTTAAAGAGAAAAGAAAAATATTTGTTAATTGTCATAATCACATTTCTTTGCAAGCATCCACCACCTCAATACCTTTTAACAAATACTTAAAACAGAAAGACTTATAGAAAAAGAAAAAAATTCAAATTCCTGTGAAAAAATAGAAGAAAAAAGACAAATATCTGCTAAATCCAATAATCACAGATCTCTCTGTACATCCATCACATCCAAATCTTTTAACGGAAATTAAATTACAGGAAAATAGAAAGACATACAGAAGAGAAACAAAATACTTAAAATTCCACAGAGCAATTTGAATAGAAAAGAGATATATCTGTAAATGGCGATAAAACAATTCTCCGCTGTCATCTAGCACCTCATATACTTTAACGTATATTAAATGAAAAACAAAAAGGGATACAGAAAAGGAACAAAATAATTAGAATTCTAAATAGGAAGTTGAATATAAAACACATACACCTCCCAATGGCCATAATCATACTTTTCAGCTGGCATCCACCACCTCCATATGCTTTAACAGATACTAAATTTAAAGAAAAACAGAAAAAGCTAGAGAAAAGGAAAAAATACCTAAAATTCTTAAGAAAAAGTGTAAGAGGAAAGACAAATACCTGTGAAAGGCATAATCGTACTTCTACGCTGGCATCTACCACATCTATATCCTTTAAGGGATATTAACAAAATAATTAAAATTTGGAAGAGAAATTTAAAGAGAAAAAGCAAATGCCTTTCAGTGGCCATAATCACAGTTCTCTAAGTGCATACACCATCTCCATACTCTTCAACGGATATTAAGTTAAAGAAAAGTAGTAAGAGGTATAGAAAAGTAACAAAAAATTAAAGTTCGTGTGAGAAAAAAGAAGGGAGAAGACAAATACATCTCAATATCCATAATTACACTTCTCCGCTGACATCCACCCTCTCTAAATCCTGTAAAAAATATAAACAAAGAGAAATAATATAAAAAAACAAAAACAAATATAAGAAAATATAATATAATGCATATAAGAAAAACAGAAAAAGATATAAAAAGGAACAAAATATTTAAAATTCCGAAGAGAAAATTGAATAAGAAGCATTCATTATCAAACCAATCCCTTGGTTTGGGTTTATTAATATAACTCAGTGTGCTGTCAGCTGCTTAATTCTGCTAAATTCTTCCTTTTAAAAATGTTTAACAGGGCTAAAAGCATAAAAATTTTAGCTAATGTACTACTTTTAAGTATTAATCACGTAGTTTTACCGGAACGTCACTCCAGTAGATTATACACTTTGTAGTAGATTATACATTGATACATCCAAATTTCTCAACTTTTTTCCATTTTATAGTTTCTAAGATCATAAGCTACACTGAATATCAATTTTTAAAGATATTTTTATACTGAGAATATATATTATTACAGGAATCATATAAGACACAAAAATCTATTTCAAAAACGTTTTTCTTTAAAATAAGAGACCATTTGATAAAAATGGAGTTGTAAACAATATTTCTTAAGAATGAAACAATATTCGTTAAGTTTCTAATGAATACAACCAATTGGTTTGGTTTTTTCATTTTACCTTTAGAATTTTTATATAGAAACAAAACTGGGTATCGATTTTTAGTTAAGTGCTATGAGACAATTATATAAAGTTATATAGTGTTTTAGAAACACTTTCGGTACTGAATTTTCTGTAACTCTACAAAATACTTAAAAATATTCAAAAGCAAATGCAGTTTAACAACAAAAACTTTAAAAGATCTCCAATACTTGGAAGTAATAAATACAAATAAATAAGGCAACTGGAACAGTTCAAAATTACTAACTCGATACAAAAATTGTCAAAATGGATAATATTTTAAAAAGTTTAAAATAAAAGTGTATCACAAATAAAAACTGGTTTCAGTCAGTAAAATAGTTATGTTATTCGAAAAAATATGACTTTAAACAATGAAGCGTATGCCTTACTTTATTTTTTCATAATAAAAGATCATTTCATATTTTTGGTAAAATTCTGTCCTTTTGAAGGTCTCTAGTCCCCTTAACAGATTTATCTGGTAAACCATTGAAGTTTAAGTTAAAAGAAAAAGAGATAAAACCAACTTCTAACTGAAATTTTAATAATTTTGGGAGAAAAAAATAGAAACTGCTAAGTGATCAAAATATGATTTTATAAATTCAAGGATTTTGCCACAATAAAAATATATCAATTAATAAAAACTTATCTATACGTTCTCAGAATATCAATTTGCTATAATGTACATTAACTTTTTACGTATTACAATTGTTTGATGTTCCACGATAATATATTACTTCTAAAGTAAAACTATGTTAGTGACTGCCGTTATTGATATCACACATCAAATAAACAAAATTTTATTAATAATTAAACCTCTTTGTCTTCTATGTCATAACCAGGAAGGTATAGACATTTCTCATCTTACGAACTATTTTTATACTGAAGCAGTGTTAGAATACCAAACTTTGGTCGATGGATAAACCGATGTTATGTTTTCTTTCTTTATTTTTGGAATCTATTTTCCTTTACCTTGCAAATGAAAGTTTAAAACTCCACTAAAACTTAGCCTAAATTTTATTCACTCACTCATAACTGAAAATCAAATATTGTGTCCTATTTTTAATTATTGCCATTCGAGTAAAATTAAACAATAAAAAATTAAAAAGTTAACAGTTATCAGATCCCACTGCAAGCAAGAATATTATCAGTATCAAATTATCAACAATTTCGAAAAATGTCTCTGTCTGCTGCAAACAAGAATCTACTTTAACCCAAATAGTATAGTCTACTTAAGTTTCTGACCTAGACAGACACTAGTTAGAACCTCTTGAACATCGTCAAACATCCGGTATACAAACTTCCTTTTCCTTTTTATGTATATATATGTATATATATAGACAAAAAAAAACGGGATTAAGGTTTTTAGTAGATAGCAAAGCTGATGTTCATTTCATCTTAGCAAATTTAAAAGCTGACAAGCCCTGTTCTCATGTGTTGTATGTAGTCAATGGCACTGAAATACCAACATAAAGCGTAAAAACTCTCTCTTTGGATCTTTGATTACGTCGTTCATTTCAGTGGCCTTTCATCTTAGCTAAGGTGAGTAAAGGCATCATTGGTGCAGATTTTTTAAATAAATTTTATTTATTGATTGACATTCATAACCGAAAATTAATTAACGTTATTACCCAACTTTCTGTGCAGTGATATATTGACTGTATCTGATGAAGACACTGTCAGTACGTTTGATCATGATTCCCAGTTTTGTGATTTATTAGGGTTATTTCGTGACATCACTAAACCTAGTATTGTAAATACCCTAAATAAGCATGATGTCAAACACTATATCACCACTAAAGGACAGTTAATACACTTAAGAGCACGTTCATTAGATTCCAAAAAGCTAACATTAGTCAAAGAGTTTCAATTTATGTTGGACAATAATATAATCAGTGCATCAAAATCTCAGTGGGAAAGTAATTTGCATTTAGTAAATAAAAAGGACCCTGTGGTGATTACAGACGATTAAATACACATATAGTACTTGATCGATACCCAATTACTAGAGTTGCTACTTAATTATTACTCTAGTAATTATTACTAGAATTACTAGAATCTACAACTTATTTTACAAAACAAAGTTACATTTTCAAAAATTGACTTAGTTAAGGTTTATTATTAAATTCCAATTGCAGCAAAAGATAAGCTCAAGACTGCAATTATTACTCCGTTTGGACTGTTTTAGTTTAACGTTATGAGTTTTAGACTCCAGAATGCACCCTCAACATTTCAATGGTTTATCAATGAAGTTTTTCTTGGTCTAGATTTCCTGTTCCCATACTTAGATTATGTAGTGGCTGCTTCGACCTCAGAAGATAAACACAGAAAACATCTAAAGTTGGTGTTTGAGAGAATGGATGAATATGGTATTCCTATGAATGTGTCTAAATCTGTATTGGGTGTTCACCAACTCGAATTCTTAGGATATCTCATTGCATCTGAAGAATCATATCCACTACCAGCTAAGGTTGAAGTCATCTTTGAATACAAGCTGCCAGCAACACCGCATGATTTGCGTATATTTTTGGGCATGTTGAATTTTTATCGTAGATATTTGAACATTGAAGCCCAAACTGTAGCACTGTTCCATGAGATGTTGAAAGGGGCAAAGAAGAAGGATAAAAGGAAAGAACCATGGACAGAAGAAACTATCCATAGATTTGAAAAGTGCAAAAAAAAGGACTTGGTCAAGGCTATACACTGTTGTGTTTTCCAAATCTCGACCTTCCATTATCCTTGTGTACAGATGCCTTGGATTGGGCTCTAGGTTCAATTTTCCAACAGTTCAAAAATGTCAGTTGGAAATCAATAGCTTTCTATTCAAAAAAGTTAATTCAGATGCAAAAAGCATACAGTACTTATGATCTTGAGCTATTGGGTATTTTACCTTTCCATAAAACATTTCCAACATATGTTGGAAGGTAGAGAATTTTCACGTGTCATAAGCCTATAATATTTGCCTTTCCCCAGAAAAATGAGAAAGCTTCTCCAAGACAGCTGCGTCACCTGCAGTATGTTTTACATTTTCAACTAATATCCAACACATTAGTGGAAAAAATAATATTGTGACTGATACTCTGTCAAGAATTCAAGCAATCAGTGTTATTGATTATGATCAAATTGCCGAAGAACAGAGTAAAGATTTAGATTTCAAACAATTATGTTCAAATAATACATCTTTGCATTTTAAGCCATATGTCCTTTCATCTGGAAAGACTTTAGGGTGTAACACATTACAGGACAAAATTTGACTATACATTCAGGTTAGTTTTTGAAGGCAAATATTTAATTATATTCATGGCTTATCTCATCCTGGCATAAGATCTACAGATAAGCAGATGTCTGTCAGGTTCATTTGGCCAGGAATTAACAAGCAAGTGCAAGAATGGGCCTAGGCATGTGTTAATTGCCAAAAGGATTCAAAGATTTAGTGTGGTACAGATCAATCTTATTGGATCCTTGCCGCCATAAAATGGGTAAACATATTGTTTAACTTACATTGATCGCTTTACTTGTTGGATGAAAGTAATCCCATTGCCAGATATTACTGCGGAGACAGTAAGTAAAGCATTTTATGAACACTGGGTCTGTCGGTTTGGCACACCTTCTAGTATAATCACAGAACAAGGCAGACAGTTTGAATCCCAGTTATTTCGAAATCTAGCAACAATATGTGGTACACACACAACACCATATCATCCGCAATGTAATGGAAAGTTAAACGGTTTCATAGAACCTTAAAAACTGCCATTAAAGCACATAAAAATATTAAGTGGACTGACGTTATCCCAACTGTTCTTTTAGGTTTTCTATCAGCTTTTAGAAGAGATACAAATCTCTCAATCTCACAGATGGTGTATGGTACAAATATTAGGTTACCTGGTGAATATTTTGATGAAAAAGTACAAAATTAGATCCTAAAAGCTTTGTGGGTAGATTACAAAATTTTATGAAAGAATTAAAACCATTAAAAATGGAAACCCCTTCTAATAGAGGTAGTATTTATTCATAAAGATTAAAAAGTGTGTTCGTAAGTGTTTGTGCGCATAGATAGGATTGAAAAACCTCTTGATCCATCTTATGAAAGTCCATTTCGAGTCATGAAAGAAAAGACAAATATTTTCTATAAATATACATGACAAAAATATTAATATCTCTATAGACTTAAACCTGTTTATCTGATCACAGACACTATGTTGCAGTCACCTACTACTCTGCCAAAGGATAATATTGACAATCCAATGGATGAATCTATACCTTCTCAGACTCAACTCCCTGTAAATTCTTGTTCTGGGAGAAAATTCAAACTACCTGTTCGATTTCGAACTTGAAATTACAATATTGCTTTTCACTGTTTGTTTAAAACCTAATATTTACTTCCTTTTGTGTGTGTGTGTGTGTGATTCGTGTTGTAGTATAATGTAACTAGGTTATTAGGCATTTCATAATATATTAATTACTTTTAATATATTGTATTTCTACTTAACATATTTTTCTTTAAGTGTTGTATATATATATATATATATACACACACAACATATATATATATACACACACACACACATATATATATATATATATATATATATATATATATATATATATATATTGTAGCGTACTGGGGCTTTAAATGAGCCCGAAAAAGGATAGCGGAGGCCTACGTACAGACTAATGATATTTATTCAGAAACACAATGTTGAAGTTATAATAAATACAGATGAAACGATGAATATCGACAAATGAAAATGATGATCGTTGCAGGAATCAGCTTCCTAAGAGAAAAAAAGGGGGGAGGACACTTTTAGTCGCTCCCTCGATGTTCTAGGCCGATGAGTTCACAGGAGACTCGATCGGTCAAAAATTCTCTCTGGACTTCGAACTCTGGTCTTTTATATCCTCGTCTAACCGCAAAATGTCCATCTCAGCTGATCGGACTGCCGGTTGATGACGTGGTGAGGAAACCGCTTGTAGACTCTGGCTTGACAGGTACAAGCAGCCCGGTCCCAAGGGAAGTTTGCAGTAATCGGGAGCAATATCGCCGATCATTAATCGATGTCTTCGGACAAATCTTTGGAGAACAAAATAGGAAGTATTGCTGCTTCCCTTACAATATAGAGGATTTCTGTCGTGTGAAACTCTTTCTTCGGGATGCCATTGAAACTAACACTGCGAACACTTCGCCAGCATCCTAATGAATATCTCCGACAGAATGATTGAGATGGTCCTCTGTGTCAACAATCCTCCATTTAGCATCCCATTCTGATCGAAACAACATCCTTTCACTAGGTAAAGAAGAACTCAATTCAAATGCTCACAAAAGGCACGGTTGCTATTTTTCTATGTTATGCCGGTTTTTCTCACTGTCGTAGATAAGTCTGTATCTGGAAATTTAATGTAACGAGAGATCGTTACAATATATATATATATATATATATATATATATATATATATATATATATATATATATATATATTACAAATATTTTAGTCGAGTACTTCCCAAGCAGCAAAAGATGGTTGGCCAATCATCGCTTTTCGATCTCGCGACGTCGGGCCGATTACCGTCTGTGACGTTGGAGAGTGGTTGTTTATGGCCGCCGGCAACCCGCCGGACGATCATTGCTGCAGCGTGTTTCAGACAGTTTTGCCGATCATTTGCCGATGTTTATGATCAGTGAACGACTTAGTACCAATCATTTCCCGATATGTTGCCAATTATTTCCCGATATGTTACCAATTATTTCCAGATACGTTGAATAAATGGGTGACCTGTTAGATTTATTATTAAATGCTTTTAAATTATTTAATTCTATGTTTTCTAATGTATTAAAAAAATTTCTTCCAGATATTGGCTTCATTTCCTTGAATTAAAATTGAATTTTTAAAGTAAAATATTTATTTCAAAAATAAAAGAAACATATATCAGTAACTATTTTTGTGCAAAATTATATACAGTTTTAATTTCTAAACATGGAAATTAAAAAAAAAAGGTTTAGAATTGTTTTTTCTAAACGTTTTTGTTATAATTCAGAAATTATCCAGATTTCATCTAGTTTTTTTTTTTAAATATTTGAATTTTTAAGATTTCTAGATTTTTCTTGATTATTGCGACCTTGTTTTTTACTTTTTGAGAGTGTATATCTAAAAAAAATGTTATCTTGTATTGCAAATGTACTGTAGCGTTCCAAACCAAACCCATAATATGCCTCAGCAAATATTTCTATAAAATAATAGTTTAGTTTTCTAAAGACTAAATATTAAAAAAAATTGAATTTCTTTAATTAAAAAGCATATTTAAAAAAATATCTTACAATATTACAAATAAAAAAAGGAATAATTATAAAATAATAGTTTAATTTTCTCAATGTTGTCTATTAAAGAAATTTGTATGTTTTAATCCAAAAGAATATTTCAAAAATATTTCAAATAATTTTCTCTTGCAGTATTGAAAGTAAAAAATATAATAATAGCAATTTTAACTATTTACTTTTACTTATTATTACTTACCTTTTATTTAATTTACTTTTAGTATTTCATATTCAGCTTAATACTGAAATTTTAGTTAAAATAAAAATTAGTGCTTTAGTTCAATAACTAAACACAAAAACTGTCTTGAATAGAATAGAACTTTAAAATACAGCAAAGTAACTTCATAAAAATATTATTATACATCAAAAACCAATCTTTTTTAAAGCATTAGTTTGCACATCTTAAAACATTTTTATTGTTTTTCTCTCTGTTTTCCAAAGCAATAATCTAATATCCAAACAAAAATGCAATTCAAAACCAGTATATATCAGATGTAAACAAAAATGTATACACTTCAGTCATATAATTCATCTGTGAAAAATTATCTGTACCTCACATGAAGAATAGAATTACAGAATCTTTGTAATATAATCTATGATAATTCTAAATATTTTTAACATTGTTTTAAAAACTATATTTCAAAAATTTCTGAATGAAAAATATCTTCTCTTTTGCCACTGTATAAAGCATGTATACCTTTATTTAGATGTATACCTATTATTAAATGTAAACTATAAATAAATGTTTCAAAAACTAAAATTTAAATTCTTATCCTTAACTTTTAATTACAAATATTTTAGACTTACAAATAAACAGTTTAGAACTATTATTTAATGTAAATTTCCTTTATTTCCTAAGTACCACAAAAACTAAAGTTTTACATTTCTTTTAAAATCAGAATAAAAAATTCTTTTGTAAGTTGTATATGTCCTGTAAGAATATTAACATTTAAGTAAATATTCAACGTGATTAAAGCATAAATAAATCATTTAAAAAAGTAGGGAATCTAATCAAACTTATTGACAAACACATTAAAAACCGTGTTATTTACATTATTTTTATTATTAGAATTGCAGCCGAATGGTTAAGGTGCTGACCTTCGGTACCGTAGTTCGTAGGTTCGAATCTCGCTATGGAATGGATGCTCGTATCCCTTCGGAATCAGCTTTAATCAGTAGGTCTTGGTCTCATTATCCCAAAAAATGTTGCAAAAAATTTGACCGTAGCGCTCCAAACCTAGCTATGGTGGAGATATCCACCCTCACGATACTTCACAAGCCATCTTTTTTTATTGCTGCTTCAACTTCATGCTTCGGTGGCAGGCTGATATTTACGATTGTTTCGGACAAATGCTGAAATAAATATAAAATTCTTTAAAATGAGACAAACAATTTAAAACTGTTTAAATGAAAATTTAAAAAAAAATTTTTTTTTTAATGACCAAAATAATTTTGTGCTTTATATGCATTATCACAAAAATAATTTTCAGTCATAAAATTGCTTCATTTGGATTGTATACAGAAAAATATAAACTTAAATTGATTTATTAAAAAGTTACAAGCGTTGAAAACATATAAATGTTTCCTTAAACAGACGTTAAAATGTACACAAAGATATGCTAAGTTTTAATTCATATTTTGTATGAATTGTTAATTATTTTTCTTGCAACCAATAATCTTAGCAGTGATGATTTCTTTATATCTCTGCTGAGTCTACCACATTGAGAAAAACAAACAAAAAGAATAATAATAATAAATTCTGCTTCCAGTTACGTAAACAATGGAGATTATAAAAGATTTTTTTAGTTTTCGTGTTTAGCTTTAATGTTTGTGTATCTATATGTGATTATAAGTATTATATCTTTTGGGAGAACAAAAACAGGATATGAACGTTCATCAAAAGTTTTTAAAAACTACTTCAAATAGCGAGATCCTTAAAATTTAGGCTCTTGAAATCTTTAATTTTAAACTAGGTCCCATAAAAAAATCCTTTAAAAATTTATGGGTTTCTTAAATTTTCATGTCAAAAAGTGACGTATTTTGTTTGATTAAGATTCCATTCTTTGTATTCTTTAGTCTGCATTTCATTTAATCGCATAATTAATCACCAACTTATAGTTTTTGTATTAAAAATGATTTTATCAGTTAAAGAAAGAAATATCTATATATTGATATAGTCTCTAGTTTTTTGATAATATTTATCAAAAATTTCGATCAATAAAATTCTTATCGTTGAATTAATATTAAGAAGACATATTTAAATATGTATATAAAAAATTTGAAAGTTGATGATAAAAATGATTTTGTTTAGTGAAAAAAGTTTGATCTTTTGAAATAAACAGTAGTTTCTGAATAATAATTATTATATTATTTGGTTAACAAAATTTTTTTAAATATACATTTACAATTAAATTTTGTTTCCTAGTTTATAAAAAATAAAATTTTAGTGCAAAATATCATTTGCAGTTTAATCTTTAAAATACTAAAATGCAGTTAATACTTTTATAATTTCAGCATTTTAATTTAATTTAACTAAAAGCCTTTTCATGGTATATATAAAATTTTTTATACCTATTATTTTTTACTGATAACTTAAATTTTGTGTATTAATTTTTTGTTATATATTTTTATATGATGTGTAAACGCCGAGCCGTCGAGCTTTTTCTATATCCGATAGTCGTCACACCCTAGCCATTTTGGATGTGACTTTGCATGGGTCCCTTGCGATGAAGCAGCTATGGAGACTAAATAACCAGCCTTAGATGATTAAAACTTAACAACTGATCATTTATTTAACGAAAAGGAAAAGTTAAAAAAAAAAAAATAAACTCAATTCAGATGCAACCTAAACATCCATAGAGGAGATCACTATTAGATCAACCTGCTCATCTCAAAAATTCAGCTGGGAGTCCTTTTCGCTTCTTCCTTTCCCAAACAGAAAACCTTGGTTTTAGGGGAGGATGAAACCTCCCCTTTGACCCTCGTCCTTGGGATAGCCGAAACTCCCTTTGGCGCCCAGCCGGCTGGGTCACACAAAGCATAATTTCTTTTCTCTGTCGGTTGGTAGATAAATAGCACGCTGGACACTTCCAATCATCCGTGCGTCAAACAGATCATTATTGGTATAATACTGCCGTTTTCAATTGTCCAAAAGAACAAAAGTTCGCCCGACCGCCGACAGAGACGAACGCGACTCTTACATTATGCTATGCAGAATTCATTAAAATTGTATCATAAAGGTGGATATTACGAAATTTTTTATTTAAGTATCAACTCTGATTTATGAATTTTTGAATGCGTATAAATTTAATTATTAGTAAATTAATCACAGATGTTCTTTATTTAAAATCCGATGTGTTTAAAAATCGATTTCTTATGAATATTTTTTAATATTTAAAATGCTCCTCGTCCTTGCGACCTAAGTTGTTATAGATTTTTTAAAAATGTTAAGCGAATACTCCTATTTTGTTTGAAAAAATCTGGGTTATCCACTTTAAATTTTGAATTTATTAGAGTTATTAAAACTAAATTTAAATTTAGATATTCGCCAATTTTTTATGAAAATTCAGCGTGTAATTAAAAAATATTCCCGTCCAAATTAACTATTCAGTTTATTTGCTAAATAATACCCACTAGGTGTCCAAAAATATTTTTAAGCATTAAA
Source organism: Pardosa pseudoannulata (assembly GCA_032207245.1). Taxonomy (NCBI): domain Eukaryota; kingdom Metazoa; phylum Arthropoda; class Arachnida; order Araneae; family Lycosidae; genus Pardosa; species Pardosa pseudoannulata. Next base: position 173,429 of record CM063498.1, on the reverse strand, counting down.
AAAAGTCAGATTAGAAGAAAAACAAAATTAATGTACAAGAAACATTTTTAAAATTATCGAAAATTTCCAAATATTGAATATTTTTTTTAACCCCTGCTTAAGTAAATTTTTAAAATGAATTTTGATAGGTTTGCAATTCTAGGTTTACATGTAACTGAAAATAATTCCTGATAAAGTTAGCTCCCATCATGACGAAAACTAACATTTCAAAGTACGTCATTCGTTTGATCACTGTTGATAAGGTTTGATCAACATATTTCATCTATTGATAAATTTAAAAAAAATTTTAAATCTGTAAGGGGGGGGAATAACTTTGTGGATTTTTTAAAATGATTTTATAAACATGAATGATATATCATTCGAATAAAAGCCATTAGATCAGTTTCGATCAACCATTTTAATCAACACCGAAAATGCCCCCAAATTACCCCCAAAGTTGTCCCAAAAACAAAATATTTCACCCCTTCTCACATGTTGGAATTTTGGGACAACTTTAGTGTCATTCGAAAGAGCATCATGAGATCCGGTTTTAACCAACACTTTTGGAGTTTGATCAATGCCAGGAGTGGCTCAAATTGCAATCAAATGTGCCTCAAAATAATAAATTTATCCCCTCTCCCAAATAGGGGCAATTATTTCGACAATGGGGGGGGGGGTTCTTATGTCAGAGTTTAGGGCGAACTTTATTATCATTCGAAGAAGATTCGTTAGATCCAATACGATAAATACTATAGTGTTCCCAAACGTGCAGACGAACGATGGCCGAATGGTAGAGTGCTGCTTTTCGGTATCGAAGTTCTTGGATTCGAATTCCACTGATGTCATGGATGTTCGTAGCCATTCGGAATCGGCTTTAAGTAGTACGTCCCGGTCTTATTTGCCCACGTGAGCAAAGCAGTAGATCATTGAGTTCCAAAATTAAACCAAGCCAAATCCCAAATGTGAACCGAAATTCTAAAGTTCAATCCCTGCTATAATTTCTATAATTTTTTTGCATGTATTTATGCAATCGTTTCATATTCATTATTGTTAAACTAGTTTTATACATTTTCTTAAATTGCTAATTTATAATTTTTTACTTCCTTTTTTATACCCATTTTACCCCAGAGGTGGGGTAAAATGAGTATTGATTAAAAAATGCTATTAATTATTCAAAATTTAATTAAAACTATTTTTAGCTACAAACACATTTGTATGTGATATAATTACAATTTATATTGGAAAATTGTAATGGCCACGACTATTAAGTTGAACTACGTTCTGCACCATCAGAAACAGTCATCACTTCTCCGGCCTTAGTTTGTACTTGCTTTCTTTTACATCTGTCATTTTCTAAGAATTTTCCCCCCTTACAACTGCAGTGGTGAAATTGTTCTAAGGTTGGCCTTTTTTAAATTCTTATATGGAGAAGAAATGGCAAAATTCGAAGTGGTTGAACTGAAAGTTTGCGTAGAAAGAGCTTCCACAGTAGCTGTTGTTGAAGTCTGTGCAACACTATTTACAGTTATTGCTCCATCTTTTTCAGTTAACACTATTTCGTGTTTAACAGCCTTTTTCTTTCATAGTGTCTTTTTCAGAAGACTAGAGAATGTCGCTTTGTACACATTTTGAAGACTGATCTCCGTGTACCACATCTTTAGGATTCTTCTCCAGGCACACTTCATAGTGGCAAATACTTCGACATCCAAAGGTTGCAGGGCATGGCTTGATTTGATGATAGTCAGTGTATGGTGATTCTATTGTCCATCGCTTGTTTTACTGTCTCATATGTCAAGTGACCATTTAATATCAAAAGAATGGGGTTTTTCAGTTGTTCCACTTGTTTGATAAAATGTCACATCCAAGATGCAAACGTATTATGCATCCACTCTGACTCTGTGCAGCTATATAATGCACCAGGTGGTCCACCCTTGGTCCAAGTTTCACATAAATTTAGATTTTGTACAGAGTAAAAGGTAGAAGAAACTTTCCGATAGCAGATGTACAAAACAGCCATGTAAACACATGCATTTTTTAGGCTTATAAGCTCAATTTCACTATTATTATATTACTTTACTCTATACTACAGCAAATAAATTTTTAAAAAATACTATATAATATTATTTACACTAAAATTGAAGGGCTAGTTTAAATGTTAATAATTGATTTTATATCTATGGTTTTTTATATATTTTGTATATTTGGCAACACCCTTTATGTAACTTTCACATGTATATATCTGGCAACATTGTACGTTGTATTCAGTACTAGAGCATGCTGTATCGCTCGTAACTTGTCTTGCCTTAATAAATACTTTTCTTTTACTTCGATCCTAGCTTGATTTTATCAGGTTATGGGCCCAGGTTATCGCGCGTAATTGAAAAGATCGTTGAAGTAGAAAATTTACTTAAACGTGTTTGCTAAGCCTAAAAGCATCTCACGACGAGGTTTAACTTAATTGAAGCGGCAAAATGACTACTCCAGTGATACCCAGTGCAGTGCCGGCTATTTCGAAAAACTGCGTGGACGGGAGAACTTTAACGAATGGAAGTTCACCATCAGGTATCATCTTGAAGATTGAGAATTATACAACGCGTGTACTGGAGAAAATGCAGATGCTTCGGTTGATTGGCGGGCAATATCAGCAATCGTTAGTAGAGTGTCGAGCAGCGTCATCAAAGAACTTTTGAACTGTGACACCGCTAAATCTATGTGGGATAGACTGTCAAGCCTCAACGAAGACAATAATCCCAATAGATTCATAACGTTGAATCAAGAGATGTTTGCAACCAAATTGAAAACATAGATATTGACGTACTTAGATAAAATACGTCCTGAAAGATGTTTGCAATATTTTGACCAATTACCTGCTTACCTGTAAAGATGGTGCATATTCATAGTACAGTGAAAGAAATTCTTGAAATATGCCAAGAAATCAAGAGCAAACTACGCGTAAGCAAGGAATCAAATAATTTTTGTATGCCAAAAAAAATCCAAATTTAAAACTGGAGGGTAAGCCAGAAAAGAAAATCTTATGTGGATGCAACACTGAAAATTGACAAGCATGACGTCCCAAAAGAATCAAATTTTGCAGAACGAAGAAAAAAGTAACTATTATACATAGTACTGAAAGAAGTTTAAAATACAAAATAAATTATTAATATGTGGCAAAATAATGCCATTTAATTCTGGTTAAGACTAAAATATCATGGTTTCAAATTTTTGATGCTAACAACCGCAAATTAGTTGACAAAGGTGAAAAATTCTTCTTAAAACAAAAATAAAAGACTAAAAAATGTTTGTATTGTTCCATTATTATGTGGACAAAGAAATTCTTATGGTGGTAAAAATATTTTCTGTTCCTGCAATGACTAAAAAGTAATAATTTGTCATTCGAAAGACAAAGGTAACTTACATAAATTAAAGAAATTTAGAGTATATGTTGACAAACAAACTGGAAAAGAAATTGAACATCTGGACAAAGTACTGAATTTATAAATTTAAATGAAACAGTTATTCCAAAAAGAAGGCATTGACACCAAACTGAATTGAATATAAAAATGGACAGTTTCTGAAAATGCAATCGAACAGTTAAAAGAAGCAGTCATTGACTGAAAAACTTAGACCAACGATTTTGGGCAGAAGCTGTAAGTACTGCATCTTATTGTAAAAACAGAAGTCCAACTGTTGCTGTGAATGGCAAACTCCATTTGAAGCATGGACAGGGGAAAAGCCGGGTCTACAACATATGAGAAAGTTTAGATGTAAAACTTTTTGTCATATTCCCAAATCCCAACGTAAGAAATGGGATAACAAATCCAAAGAGATGAATTTTGTGGGCTATAGCCAAGAAAATAAAGGCTATAGACTTATGGATCCTACTACATTTAAGATAACTGAAGCCAGAGATGTTATCTTTCTGGAACATGAAAAATGTATTTTCTCACAACACTCAGACACTGAGTCAAATCTGAAATTCTGTGAAGAAGAGTTAATTTTCCCCATACATCAAAATATCCAAACTGATGTTCCTAAATGTCCAGTACCTGACAATGATGATAATACTTCAGAAACCAAAAGTGTAGCTCCTGTAAGAAGATCGGCCTTGAATCAAAAATGATAACTTACCTTCAAGATTATGATACATCTTCAAGTCAACACCACTGCCATATATCTACAATCTTGGATGACAACATGCTAGATATAACAGACATTCCAATTTCTTTCAATGAGGCCATAAACCATGTGAAGACTGTAAGATGGAAAGGGGTCATTTCTGAAGAACTTGAAGCACATAAGAGAAATCAAACATGGGAGATTGTACCGCCTCCTTCTGGCCGTAAACCCATAAAGAGCAGGTGGGTCTTCAAAATCAAACATAATGCTGATGGAACTCTTGAGCGTTACAAGGCCAGACTGGTCACCAAATGCTGTTCTCAGAAAGCTGGGATTGATTACAAAGAGACATTTTCCCGAGTTGTCCACTTAGAAACACTGCTAGTTTTACTAGCAATGTCTACCCTTTATGACTGGGATATTGACCATCTTGATGCTGTTGTTGCATTCTTACAAGGAACTATTGAAGAAGAGATTTATACTATTGAAGAAGAGAGAACTACCAGAAGGTTTAGAGATCTCCAAAGAAAGGGGAAGGGAAAAGCTTGTTTGTAGACTCCATAAAGGAATGTATGGATTAAAACAATCAGGCAGAGCCTGGTACACTAAGCTGGATGATAATCATCTTAAAGAGCTAGGATTAACATGTGCCGATTTTGACTGTTGTGTTTACTACAAAATAGAAGGTTAAAATATTATCCTTGTTGCTGTCTATGTTGAGGATTTATTGATCTTCTCAAATTGTCCTAAATATAAATCATGGATAAAAGAAGAGTTGTTTCAAAGATTTGAAATGAAAGACCTTGGTGAATTAAAATATTGCCTAGGAATTGAAATCCAAAGAAATAGAGAAAAAGGAATAATGACACTAAATCAGTCAACATACATTGAATCCATCCTTAAAAAATTTTCCATGCATGATTCAAAACCAGTATCAACACCAACAGACATCAATCAGAAATTGTCTAAATCATGTAATGTTGATGGAAAGTTAATACCTATATACCAGTCAGCAGTCGGAAGTTTACTTTATGCTGCAAAAGGAACTGGTCCTGACATTGCTTATGTTGTCAGCTTATTGTGTCAGCACTGTTCAAACGCATCTAAAATGCATTAGGTTGCAGCCAAGCGTGTGATGAGGTATCTCCAAGGTACTACAAAATCAAAGTTAACATTTCCACGCTTGGAAAACAGTGAATTTTTAGGCTATTGTGACTCTGTTTATGCTGGATGTCCTGATAACAGGAAATCGACAACTGGATTTGTCTTCAAATTGGCTGGAGGTGCTGTCACATGGCAAAGCAAGAAGCAATCAACAGTAGCAAGTTCCACAGTCGAGGCAGAGTATACTGCTTTGGCAGCTGCTACCAAAGAAGCTTTGTGGCCAAGAAAGTTTTTAAAGGAACTTAACTTACCATCAAAGGACCCAATCACAATATTTTGTGACAATAAAGGGGCTATTGACTTAACAAAAAACAGCATTTTTCATGCTCGTACAAAGCATATTGATATTGCCCATCATGTCACAAGAGATACCATCAAAAGTGGACATGTATTAGTTGAAAAGATCTCAACTGAAACAATGATTGCAGATTCTCTGGCCAAATCAGTGCCAAAGCAAAAGCATGAATGGTGCAGAGAGAATATGGGACTTTCTGAACCATAACTATTATTTTTTATTCCCAATATTGTTCTTATTTTTTAAGCTATAAAATCAGGGGAAGTGTTAATAATTGATTTTATATCTATGGTTTTTTATATATTTTGTATATTTGGCAACACCCTTTATGTAACTTTCACATGTATGTATCTGGCAACACTGTATGTTGTATTCAGTACTAGAGCATGCTGTATCGCTCGTAACTTGCCTTGCCTTAATAAATACTTTTCTTTTACTTCGATCCTAGCTTGATTTTATCATTAAATCTTTACATCTAAAAATTTAGAACTTTATAATAAATTGTTAAGACTAACCAATACCTATTTCCAACCATCATACAAAAATAATCATTAAACATAAAATATTTAAAATATTTCTTGCCTATTCTTGAAAAACTGTTGTTCAGAAACAATTGCAATTGATTACTGGAAAAATATTGACGATAAAAGAAATAAAATATTGATGTAATACTAGACTCAAGACTCGAGTTGGTGTTACATGGGCACCTGTCTGTTTTACGGCGGCCGAAGACTGACTCATCGAGAGAGGTTGTACAAGCCCTGTTCCAGGGAGGTGAAAGTTCAACAATAGGGGTAGAGGAATGCCACCCCCGCCTGCGCCAGCTGCGGAGAAAGACATTTTTCCCAGAGAGGCGAAAGCTTGACCTAGAGGGGGGGGATTCCACCCCGGCCCGGTCAGAACGACGGAGAACGGACATATTATTCGGAAAGGAGCTGAGACCGAGAAATGTGTTTTCCGCTCGGCACAATTTGGTTTTTCTCGGTCTTATTTCAGCCATATTTATGAGTAAGATGTTGAGTGTACATATAACAGAATTTGTAAAATAATAAAATGCATAGTCAAGGATTTTGTCACTGCAGTACTTAATTGTCGGCAATATAGGCTTTCATCGAACCCAAGATACCTGCTCCAGTAACAATAGGCGAGCATGTACAGAAACGAGGCGTTCGGTTCTCGGAAAGGACAGCCGTGGACTCGCGAGACGCCTTTTTACAGCTGGTTTGAAAGTTGTTATGACCTTAGTAAAGAAGAATTTATTCCTGACTTGCAAACAAAGCAACCTATGTTGACAGATGAAAAATATAAAACTTCTTAATGAAAATAAATGTTACTAACAAATGTCTAAAAATATATTAGAAAGATGAAATATATTTGTTAAAAGTTATGATGTATCTTTTAAGTAAATTATAAAAAATACCCATTTTACCCCACCAGACCCTAGTTAAAAAAGGGTTAAAACATTACGTTTAAGGATTATCGGATATTCATTAATGAAAACTTTTGCTCCCCCCCCCCCAGTTGAAACTTCCAAGTTACGCCTCTGATGGCAGTTATCCATTTTCAACATTTTAAATCAAAAATTTGGTGACACTGCTATCTTCTTTAAGAGATAAGCAGAATTATAAAAGAATTAAAGTATAATTTATTTAACTTTATAACTCAAATATACCTTACTAACTTATTATTCCATTAAGGCTCTAATATTTAACCTGTTTCTTTGGGAAAATTTATTTAAATATTATTTAATGAAAAATAATATATAGAACATTTTTAAAAGGAAATTTTATTTTTATTTATTTATTTACATATTGCTAGATATATTTGTAAGCTTATATATTTTTTGCTTTGTATGTTGGCGAAAAGAAAGACATATTTACTCAAGTGAATCCCGATTATTCATTTGATAATTTTAATCATTTCCAAATTCTTCCACTATCTTCAATTTAAAATGATATAATGTAAGTATTTACTTTCGATTAATAACTTGACACCATGCAGATTATATTGGATCATTTACATCTATACCAAAACTACATCAAAATAAACATGTCTGCATTTTCCATACAAAAGAAAAAAATGTCGACGATTGCTAACAAGTGTTTCTTGATACTTCCTCCCTTTATTTATCAATACTATGCTACATATGTAAAAACATTTCTTGTGAAATATTTCGATGCATTTATATCAGTAAAACACTGAACTCTTTCGACTTTTATTCGTTTAAATTTTGTTCTCATTTGTGGCATGGTTTTTCATAGCCGTTCGGAATAGGCTTTAAGTAGTAGGTCCTATCGGACAAAATCTACGATGCACCTCTGTCAAATCCAATAAAAGAAATTCCGAGATAAGATTTTATTTATTTCAATTAAAATTATGAAGTTTTTTTCTTAATGTTTTTTTTAGTTATAATTTAATTTTACGCTAAAGTATCAAAATATCTGTAATAAATGTACTCAAAATATCTGTTAAAATTATAATATATTTAAAACAGAAAAATTATTAACTGTAATGCGATGCGTGCGCAGAAACTGCAAAATTATAAAAATTTCAACAGGTTTGATTTGGAACAAGAATTTGATAATTTCATGTCATGAAATTCATGCCACTAGTGGATAAATGATCACATATAGTAAACATGAAATTCCCGCCCTTTTATCTGTCATGTTTCGAAGTACTATATTCGCTCATTTAGCGCTTTTACGGGGTAAAATTTTCTTTTAACCTTCTCTGAAAAAATTGTACAGATACAATGTGCATTGCCCCCAAGAGCGCAATTATCAGGTAATTATTTTCGTTACTTAAAAAAAAAAAAATTAAACATTTATATGTCACTTTTTAACTCTTATCTGCTACTTACACGTTTATATTTTTATGAATTTAGTATTTTCTTCGAATTTTATAATGCCATATAACTTTATGGGCAAGTTGTCTCGAGCAATTAATTAAATTTTATTTAAATAATAAAACCTGTTAACAAGAATATAATTTTTATGTATTGGTTATTCATATATTTATTTAATTTTCCCAATTTCGAATTGCAGTGGTGTGAAATTCTTTCGATAAGTTGTAACGTTCGTTTCGATTTTAACTACTTTTTATATTACTTATTAATATAAAAATTAAATTTTATTAAATGAATTTCTCACACATATTGTTAAAACTTTTTCAAAAGTACGATGTATTACGTATTGTTTCTGTTAAGATATGTGGTGAACCTCTATGCTAAGGAATGCTAAGATATGCTAAATACATGTGAGCGTATAGTATTTTCTTTTATATGATCTTTAAGCTAATTGATTTAAAAAACTTATACTTGCTTTCATTCTAGATGATTAAAATGTACCTCCTTTAGCTCTTTTTATTAAAAAAGATTTTGTATCGGAAGGTTTAATGACTGAAGTATACAAATTTAATATAACAATCTAAAAAACATATTAAATCTTTACAAGATTTGCTCGTTATTTAAATTCTGCTTTCAACTTATTTCCTCTGCTAATTTTTACACTTATGGAATTATTAATCAAATTTTGGTTTCGCTTAAGGTATTACATTCTTTTGTTTTATTGTTATATTTTAATTTTTATCAATAATTTATTGAACGGACTGGTGTTTTAAATTATTATGGAATATGCATGTAAAAGAATAACTTTATCAAGGCCTGACATCATTACCCTTGTATCATATACTCAAAATTCTTTTGTTAATATTTTTCCCCTTTTGTACTTTTGTACTTAACTACAATTATTAAAAAACTCTTAAAATTATTCTTTGATATCCTTGTATAGAGATCTGGAGTACAACTATCCAAAAGCCCATTGGAAATCATGTTTTCAGTATGGCTGTGTTGTGTTTTTGATGATGCTAAGCAGTGGAGATAGCAAATAATATGTGCAGTTCTGCAGTTACTTCATCAAGTTGAGCACCAATAAATGTAAAATAAGATATTTTATAGATTGTTTATTCATATATTGAATTTGATATATTCAGTTCTTTAGAACATTTTAGTAAATATGCTACTTCATATCAAAACTGTCTCTTTGTAGTTTATTTTAGATGTTCCAATATCCTATTCCATAATCCAGTGTTCACGGAATTTACTATATAAAGTCATTACATTATCATGTTTATTGTGGCATAGTACTACTAACTTCATATGGACACACGTATTTCTATTAAAAAATCATATACTTTGATTTTAATGCCAAATTTATTTTCTTTATTTCAAATGCTTATTTTAGCATCTGAGAAACAGGTTATGTGTTTTGCTAAAAATTCTTCATAGAGTTTAATTAAGGATTAAAAAAGTATTTTAAACACTTCTAATATGTTCTAATATGTATCACTGTAATCACTGTTCTAATATGTACATCTAAAATTAGGTATGAAGTCTGTGGTAGACCTAAAAATATAACATCTCTGTTGAACCTTTCTGAAGACATAATGCTTCTGACATACTTTAAACCAACTGAAAATGCTTTATTTAGATCATATTATCTTACCATTCTCTTAGTTACATTATAAAAGCATTAGAATATTTTGAAATAAATTTTTAAGATGTAAAATAGGTTCAAATGTGTTTTATTTGACAGATTTCATTCATTAGTATAATCCATTTGAGTAATAACTTTATTTGTTTCTATATAAATTTCAACTGAACTAAAATTTTGCAGTTGGATCAAAGCTTATATATGTTGGATATGTTAATGCATAAATTTTTAACATTTCATTCCATTTAGAAAAAAAAAGTCTAAATATTTACAACCATTCTACTTCCTTTTAAAAGTAATATTTTTATATCTATTATATTAAATATCATTAGTATTTGCTTATAGATTAGATAATCATATTTTAAAATACAAAAACACAAAGTAGAAAATTAAAAACTAAGTTTTTTTTTTTTTTCAAATTAGTACTGAGCAGTAGCATTATATTAGTGTACATTAGCACTATTTCCAGGTTGAAGAATTTTTCTATGGTTTTTACAGTTTTTAAATCTGAGATTTTTAAGAATATTAGTTTAAGAAAAAAATATATGTATGTAGTAGATTGTCAATTGAAATTTTGGGAATCTTAATAATGAATTTTTAAATTTCAGAGATAGGAGTTGTAGAAAAGCATTCATGCTTTACAAACAAGCTTCTGTAGTAAGTATTACTGATTAGTTACAGAATAGTGCTGTTATCATTTACAAAGAAACTTTAAAGCATTATGATTAAAGTTCTCAAAATCTTAAACTTCAAGATATTCATCTCTGAAAAGGAAAATATTTTGTTTTATTTTTACTGTATATTTAGAGCATATAATTTTTTTTTTTTTTTGTCATCATAAATAATAATTTGCCTTCAAATTGCTGGTGCACATAATTAAAATAGATTTTTTGCGGTTTCTTGTATATTCATGTACCAGTTTTGATGATATCATTATCTAATAATATGACTTTCTATATGAATTTCACTATGTTATTATAGACCTATAAATTAAATAAAATGATAAATTCAAATTCCTTAATTTCATTTCAATTATATGAAACTTTTCTAATCTTTATATATTATTGTATGATTATTATTATAAGATATATGATTATTATTGAAAGCGCTTATTCATGGAAAAATAAGATTCTTGCCTCATACAATTAGTGCTACAGTTCTTCATGGGTAAATATTTCTTTTACAAAATTCATAGTGCTTTGTATTCTGTTGTTTTTATTTTCAAACTTAATATATAGCATTTATATGGTTTGTATTAGATGTTTTTATATTAATGTAATATTATCTAAAAATAGTTAATTCAAATCATTATTATTTTCTGTTGCAAATTTTTGTATCTATGGATATTTCAGGCAATAATTACAATTTAATATAGTATAAGTGAAATTTCATTTATAGCATATACATTAAACATTTCTTTTATTTAAAATGTTCTTCAATTTTAAGAAATTGTGGATCTGTGGTAAACTTACTTCTTTTTCTATTATAAAAAAGATAGTTTAAAGAGAAATGGATTATAAACTTTGTTTTGCCATAGAGTGTTTATATACATACAGGCTTTTTGTGAGAACATATCTTTTATGCAGTATGCTCTGTATATTTAGTGATAATGGTATGTTTAATGTTGTTGTATGTTTTTCATTTTACATTATTTATAGCTGTATTTTCTTTTTCGTGCATCATAAACCTTTCAGTTTCCAAGTCAAAAGTTATGTAATGTCTTCTATATATTTACATGGTAGCTGCAGTGCATATTCTTAGAAAAATAATAGATCATTACCTCACCACACTAGCTGCTACAGTTCATCAGTATAATATTCCTTCTTTTAACTTTTTAAGAAAAGAGAAATTTACTCTTAAAGTATACTGTATTTCATAAAACCCGAAATTAATATACAACATATAGAGACTTATAAGGTATTAGACGTTTTCATATGTATGTTTATTAATCTAGCTAAAGTTAATTTTAATCATATTTTTATTTTCTGTTGTACGTTTTTGTATCCATGCATTTTTCAGAAAATTACAATTTAAGAGCGGGAACAGATATATTTTATTTATAGAATGTAATTCACACATTTTTTTTTTTTTCTGTTTTAAGTGTTTTTCAAAGCTTTCAGAAATTTTGTATGTTCATTCATAGTTTTGTATTTCATATTTATCTATATTAAAGAGAGTAATTTAAAAAGAAATGGATTATAAATTTTGTTTAAAAATTTATAGATAATATTAATAAAAATTTATTGGGGAAAATATGTATCATAAACTATTCTCTGTGCTTTTGCTGATAAGGGTATACTTAATATTTTGGTACAATATGTGTTAAGATTTTTCATCTTGAATTATTTTACACTTTATGATGCTTTAAAAACAAAATACAAGTTTTAAATTTCTTAGTCAAAAGTTGTATAATGTCCCTTCTAGATCTAAAAAGTAGCTGGTGTGCATATCCTTAAAAAATTATAGATCTGTGTGCCACTAGGAAAGGTGCTATATAACTACAGTTCTTCATAATTACAATTCATCATAGTTAACATTTTTAAAGAAAATAAAAATTCATATTGATTTACATTTTGCTATTTTTTTTTCACATTTAATATAAAGCAATTATGGGCTATACTTTTATATTAATGTTTATTCATCTAACAATAATTAATTACAATCAGATTTTCATAAACTATTTTAATTTTTTTTTTCCCAACACAGCAGGCAATCCAATTTAAAATTTTGTGTCCATGTATTTTGTGGGCAAAAAATTCACTTTATCACAGTGCACAGATAAGTTTTATTTATAGCATGGCATGTGCTTGAAATATCCGTCTATTTTAAACTGTTGTTCAAAGTTTTAAGGAGTTCCAGTATTTTTCTGTAATAAAAGAAAAAGTGCATTGTATTTTTGCTGATAAGGGTGTATTTAATGTTTTTGTATAACATGTATATTATCATTTTTCATTTTCATTTTACATGCCTTCATTTTTAAAATGCATCATAATACTTTAAAATTTCAAAGACAAAAGTTGTATAATGTTCCTTCTAGATTTACATTTTCAGTACATATTCTTGGAAGAACAAGTTATCCTTGCCTCTAAATTTTAGATTTCTTTTAATTTATTTTCTATAATAATCTGTCAGTAATTAAGATGGAGATGGGTTATCAAATTTATCTTACCATTTTGTGTAGATATGGAAATTGTTCAATTGTTGTAAATAGGAAAGTGAATTGAAACAAAGTGGAAACTACTAATTTTGTTCATTTACAGATTGGAAAATATTTGCTAATTATTTCTTGTCTCATCATGGGAATGAAATTTAAAAACTTAGTATGATTTACTTTCATATTGTTTTGATTCTTGATGTGAGAATTTCAATTATGTTGGAACAATGACTTGTTATTCATATTTTATATATCTTTTACAGGCTCAGTTATTTCTTAAAGAAGAGACTTTATTTTTTAAGAGACATTTCCTTTCCTTTTTTATGCACTCAAATTTTCATTTGGGAGATCAACTTTTAATTATTTACTTATTTACTGAAATATAGCCATGACCAATTTATACATATTTAGAATTTTAGAATATTAAGTATAATAAATGTTAGCCTTTTTATATATTAAGGCCTTTTTAGCTTTTAACAAAAAGAAGTTAAATAAAAAAAATGGTCTTTTTATCAATTGCTCTAATAATTATGCTTGAAAATTTTTTAATACTGCTAAAAATATTTTTGTTTTTTAGAATAAAAATGAAGAAATCACAAAAATACAAGGATATATGATGTGTGATCATTTGAGACTAATTGGAATGAGACTGATTGTAGTTAAAACAACATGTAAGGTAGGACTTTTGTGTTTTTTTAGTTATACAATTATAACCTTGTTGCCCTTTTTAATAGATATTTATGTTCATTTTTTATTAAATTGGAACAGCATTTTCCTTTACTTTTCTATTAAATACTTATTTTAATAGCTTTGAATTCTAAATATATATTAATCACCAGTGTAATACCATGTAATGTGACCATTAAAGCATAGAGTTATTACTACAACTTAAATTAAAATTAAATTTCTTTTGATTAACAACTTAAATATTTATTTTGTATTTGATATAAATTCATTTTGTATGGATAAAATTTATATGGAATAAAATAGACATTAAATGTTAAAAAAACATATGCATGTAATGTTAAAAATAATAGTTTAAACAAAAATTCTTTAACTATTTTATTATTTTTTTAAGATTTAAAAATTTGTGGGATATAATTTTAAATTATTTTAATTTTACTAAGCATTTTTAGAAAAGCAACCTTTTTTTTTATGTTTCGGACTTTTTGTGTAAGTTAGCAAAAATTCCTTTGTATATTTAAATCAATGCACATTTTACTCTTGTTTATTAACTCTCTCAATGTAAAACTACAGACACATTTTCACAATGTATTTTGATTGTGGTATGTGATGACGATGTACAAAAAAATATCATCTCTGTTAAATTCAACTAATTTTAATTAATTACTATTTTTAAAAGTTCTTTTAATTAAGATTGAATGAATTACTAAATTCCCCAGAATGTTCTTTTTTATCTTAATGGGACTCATTTATAAAGTGATGCTTAACTATGCAGTGTTTAACGATGTTTATATATCTCAGTGAGCTCTTAATTATTGAAAATATATTCTAATTTATTAAAAATTTTTTTTTTTTTTTTTTTTTTTTGTGTGTGTGTGTGTAAAGTCTATATTTGTGTACAAAATAATATAAAACAACATTTTAAGCCATGCAAATTATAGGAAAGTGCAAAAACAGCAGGTTTTGCTTAATAGTTCCATCTTTTACTTTTTCTTGCACAAAATATTATTTAATATTAATATTCTCTAACCTTTTAGGTTGTTCACAGCTTTCTTCAGTTACTTTCCATATTTAATTTTTCTATGATTAAACACTCATTAAAATTGTATATTAGAGTAGAAATCTTTTTAGAATCAACTATGTTGAACTTTTACAAAACAATTTCTAATTAAATTATCTACTGTAGGGTTATAATATCTATTATTTACATTCTGAGATATAGATATATGTAAATAAAAAAAGACCCAAATCTTCCATTTTTAATTTTCTTTTCATTTCAAAAGACAAACATGGTGATGACAACTAGATTCATCCTTGTCTTTTTCAATTTTAAGCTCCAAGCTTTATTCGTGCGCAGGATCAAAGTAAATATAAACAATAATTTCATTCTTCATGGAATGAAAGGTGTTCTCATTTGGATTAGTTATTAAATCTGTATAATGCTAGACAGTTTATTCTTGGGAAATAAACTCTGAATTCATTTCTAGTTGCACCTTATCCAGCAACAAGTCCCTTTTCACTCTTAGGAGCCAAATTATCAAATTTTCTAATGTTAAAAAGTCTTGTTTTACCATAACTTATTATAGGATTTTACTTTAGCTTTATTTGTTCCTGTTTGATTATACACACTGTTGTATTTGCAACATTAGTCAAGAACTTATACAGATTTAGATGTCACTAACTTAGTTCTTGAAGCTTCCTTAATGGTTCTTATTTATCCTCCGTCTTTCTCATTTTCCTAGGGAATGTATGCAACAAAATTGAATGTTGTATTACATGCAAATTAAAAGTTCTGTAATTTTATTGTTCACAAGTTCACTACCATTATCAGATCATAAAATGTAAATACTTTAACTATTTTTCACACATGTTGTTTTCCTTGAATGCATGCTTTACAGAAAAGAATATCAGAAGTTTTCTTTAAAAGCTTTCTTTTGAACATGATCAATGTGTTAATGAGTTAATTTTTCATGCCATCACTACAAAAGGATTTTTTTCTTCAATTTCATTTGCAATACATTTATTTTGATCTTCATTCTTTCAATATTTGTTCTGTGATCAGTCTAGTTTTGTTCTTACAGAATACCATTTTAAAGATTTTACTTTTCTATTTAGCTGTGGCAGAAATGCATTTTATTCTTCATAAAGTGATTTGAGAATTAGATATGTACATTCCTACTTTATCTAATGTTTTACCTTGAGAAAATAAAAGTCATTTCCAAACTGAGTCATGTGATCCATTCTGATCTTTAGTTTTAAGAAATTTTTTTACCATCAGATTACTGAAGATAAGTTGTGCCTATTCTTATAGCTTTGATACAAGTGCCTTCCCTATCTTATTTTGTTTAGGTTCTTAACTTCAAATAATTCCCAAACAAACTTATATTTTTAAATTGTTTTGAAGCTTTGCTAATTTAAATATCAAGTTTGGAATTTTCAATTCCCATAAGTGCAAAGTCTTTTCTATTTTTGCTGTTTGTCTTCAAGTTTTTTATTTTTATGAAAACAAGTCTTTAAATACATTTTCTTTTTTATTACAAAAATTACAGACACTATTTCTGTGCTTAGGAAGGTTATTTGTACCCCATGCATGTTAATAAATCACAATTCTCCTTTCTCACCTTTTTGTTTTGAGAATTGATTACTTTTGTCACTTATTTTACAAAAATGTACTTTTAAAGACCTATTTCTTAGACAGCTGGCCAAATTTTTATGTCATACCCTAAAATTTTTTATCTGGTTTGATTTTTATGACTTTGTATAAAACTATAATTGTTGGCCCAAAATGGTCTTGAACTCTTGAACAAACTATTAGTAACAGGAATCATCATTTTCAAAAAATCTAAATTGATATACTAGGCACTTTGAAACTAGTTTGCAGAAAAAAAAACCCCACTTTAAATAATAATAATAATAATAACTCTAAAAATTACCAGACTATCATATTCATAACTTTACTTAATTTTCTTACGATCGCGACGGTACAAGATGGCGCCACTATGACTCTTGCTTCCCCTCAGAATTCCCATCATCATCTATCGTTAAACTCTCTTCTCAAGCTTTCCTTTTCCTTCTATCCCTAAACTTCCTTCCTACTTTTCATCTTAATTATTCTAAAATTTAAAAAAAATTATAAAATTTTTAAAAATTATGATGTTTTGCATCCTACAAAAATATTTCTTTATTTCTCAAATTTTTAGTTCATAAAACTGTAGTTTTTCTTTTATTTTATTTTGTTCTAGTATTTGCTATTTAGGGCCCTTCATAACTTTTTTCTTAACTTAACGAATTCTCTCACTTAAATTGTTTTCATTCTAATATATACTTTAATTTACAATGCACACCTTAATGAGTAATCTCACCATCATTGGGGATTCAGCTAAAGCCCAGGTGCCCCAAACAAAATCCAACTCCAACTATTCATAACTTCAATCTTAGAAACTAAAGAATGCAAGTGAAATAATGAACAAGTATTGACTTATCTTAAAAAAAAAAAAAAAAAAAAGGAAATAAGTGTTAGTGTCCAGTTTGATTCCATGATTTGAGAAAATATGCAATCATTTGCAAATCCTAATCTGAATTGTTAATTTAACATTATATTATATAATTAATAATTGTTAATTTAATATTAATTAAATGGATAGAAAATACAATAATTTGTTTAATAGTGTAAATGCACCAGTTATATATTTCTTATCACCTATATATTAGTCAATAGGATAGGTTGCTGATTTAAAATCTTAATTCAAAAAGGCACTGTAACTCAAAAAGTGGTTAATTTTCAGTATTACCATAAATTAAAAATCCTTCTATACAAGAATGAGATTTTATCTCTTTTCTTTACTTCATTTGTCGCTGTTAGTCAGTTTGACCTCAACATTTGTCGCTTTTGTCACTATTTTTTAAGGCGTCTGGCCACTTTCATGCTTGATACCCCTATACCAGTATTTCTTGTGGTCTGTCATCATACATTCAGATAACAATACTTTGAGTTTTAACAGTAAGAATAACAGCTTCTTTAGTTTTCAATCTTTCTTCTACAAGCAAACAGGCAGCTAGAGTACTTAGAATTTGTTGTTTATCTGTCATAGATTCCCATGCAGAAGAGAAATTTTATATTGTTCAGGTAAGGTCGTAATTATTTTTCACATCCCATTTATAAAAAATGCTATCTCAGATATCTTCATACATTTTGCTGTTTTTTTTCTTTTTTCTTCTTCATTGAAACAGGTTAATGTTAATGTAGAGTATGATTATCAAATTGATAATCTGTCTGTGTGTACCTACCCACTTGTACATTGCCAGATCTAATCAATTTTGTAATGTATGTTTATATTGTTAATATTGTGTAGCTTTGAACTGTTTTAAATTTCACAGTATTTCAAGTTTGGAATCTATTGTTTCATTTTAAAATATAGGTTTTGTTTTAGATACTATAGTCCACTGTTTTGCTATACTTTATATGTAAACCATAAAAAAGCTGCATTGAAGATATGCTGTAGTATTTTGGTATGAAAATCCTCTTTGGTTATCTCATTTATGCAATCCTATCTGTCTAAGATTTCATAATTTCTTTGATATATATAACTTAAGAATATAAGACAGGAAACAATTCAAACCTTAAAGATTTTTCATAATTACATTTATGTCTCATGTCAAAATGTAATTATATATCTAAGCTTCGAAAATTTCTCTAATTATTTGCTGCTTTTAGATATTTTTTAAACCTTCATGATTAATATTTCTTTTTCAATTGTTTTTGTTTTCCCCTACTTTTACTGTTAGTTTACTGTTAACTGTTAAAATTTTATTGTTTCAAGATCTGTTAATAAATTAGTCTCTGATAGTTTTTTTCATAGCATTAACTATTCATATTTAGAGTATATATATGTGTGTGTGTGTGTGTGTGTATATATATATATATATATGTGTGTGTGTATGTGTGTATATGTATATGTGTGTGTATATATATATATATATATATATATATATATATATATATATATATATATATATATATATACACATACACATTTATTATGATTGTTCTAGAATAGAAATCAAAAATTTTGTAGTGCCATCAAAGTGCCAAATATGTGATAGGCAAAATGTTTAAAAGTTTTTCAAATTTTATGAGTCATGCCAATCATTATTACTTGCTATTTTCATTGTAAAAAGGGGGAAAAAGTACACCTCTCCTCTAAGTTTGTTGAAATACAAAATGCTTCTCATTCCCTTCAAATAATTTATTTTTCCATTTTGTGTACCAGCAGAGTAAGCTTTTATTCTTGAATTTATATATATATATTCTGCAATTTTAGTTCAGAGTTTAAAAAATACATTAGAAGCTAAATACTTACATGAAAATATATTTTTAATATTACTATATTTCATGTTATATTTTTTTAATACAAAGAGTATGTACACATTTTTGTAACAATTTTGACTTTCACAATGAATTTAGATTTAAATGTTTGTTTTTATTAAAATTTAAATTTTAAGTTGCAACAACTAAAGATTACAGGTAGAAAGGTTCTGCAAACCTCTGTGCCAATTACCAAGGCATTACTTTCTAATGTTATAAATTCATATAAGATATAGAAAATATAAGTTTATAGATAATAAATGTGTATAGAAAGAATAGAAAATATTTATACAAAACACATTGATAGGTAAGACATTTTATTAAAAAGGTACTATATTTAGATAATTATATTTACTGCTTTTGAAATCGTGTGTGAAGTGTCATTAATAATTTCCAAATTTTTTAACCATAGTATCCAATAAGTAAAACTTTAAATTTATGCTTGTGCTTTTTCGATTGTTTCATATTTTTCAGTTAAAGTGAAAAGATCAGTTTTTTCATTGGGATTTACCAACCTTGACCCAGCTAGCTTAAATCCTTTTTTTTTTTTATTTATCCAGAGGAATTCTATTTATTTATTTATTTTCAGTGTCTTTTTAAAGAAAGGACTAGTCGACAAGGGAAGAAATTCAAATGATAGAAGAAATTTCAAACTAAATATCAAATAAGTATTAGAATTTTATGAATTATATTCTAGTAAATATATTGTATTGTTAGTAGCAAGTGTTTGTTATACAATTTATATTTTAATATACTTTTAATTATAGTGTTTCCATTTGTATCAATGCATTATTTCATAATTTGTTTGCTTTGATCTTTCTCTCATGTTGTTTCATATTTTCAGCATTATTTAGGTTGTATGTTCTCTGAATTCATATTTAGTTTACATTTAAATTTCTTTTTATTATGAAGTACTTTCTCAGACCAGTGGCATAAGCCTCTGACTGGCATGACAAATATTGTAAAAAATGTCATCAAAAAACTAAACATTTCGTGACTTATATTTCACAAGCAGTTATTTAAATCTTTCTTTGCTATTTCATTTTATTATTATTATTATTAATGGTTAATTTCAAAAAGCAGTATTTATTACATTCCTGAAAAAGAACTGCTTATTGTGTTTATTTTTATTAAAATCTAAAATTGTATCAATTGGGTTATAGTTTTTATTTTATTTGCCCTTTTGTTTTTCCTATACATATTTAAGAGTTTTTTTCCCAATTTTGTAGGCTTATTTCAAGTATAGGCACTTGTATTTCTGTATAATAGTTATTAGTAATAAATAAATTTAATTACATGCAGAAGTATATCTAGGAATAGTCACCACTGTAATGTGTATATACCAAGAGAAATGGTTTGAAAGTACAAATGTATTTTATGAACAAAAAGTTTGGTACTTTTTTAAAGATTTATGTATAATTGTGTGTGTGTGTGTGTGTGTGTGTGTGTGTGTCTGTCTGTATATATATATATATATATATATATATATATATATATATATGAATGCAATATTTTATTTATATTAAATGTGTGCATCTAAAGCACACATTTAATACAACTATGAGACCATTCTTATAAAATATAAACAATATTAATGTAAACCTAGCAATATTTTCTAACAAAAGAAAATTATTTGTTGTACTTTAGGTGCAGGTAGGTGAAATGTGTTATAGAAGCATGCGAGGGACCAAGAAATTAAAGTCGCTGTTAAAGGCTGGTATAAAAACTGTGAAAATATTTTGTATTCAGTAAAGAATTTTAATAAAACATTTATTCTTTCTTGCAGTATTTTTTTTATTTATTTTGTTAAAAACAGAAAGATATTATCTATCTGTATTCAAACAGTATTCAGTTGATGATTTTGGTTTATCTTGAAAACCTGGAATTTCTTAAGCTTGAGTTACTACAATTATATTACTTAAATTTATTGTAAATAATTTTTTCATAAAATTAGTACAGGAACTATGTTAAAGATCACTATTCAAATTTAAATTAACTAAGGGAATTTCAATTTTAGACCTGTCTTTTTTGTTGATAAAGCATTAATTTTTAAATATTTACTTTTACGCTTTGAGATTCTTGTAGAAAACCATTAGATTTGTTATGATGCTCCAGATAACATTGATAGATTAAAAATGTTTGCCAGTGTACTTGGTATTGGAAAAAGGAAAACTTACAAGTAAACAGCAAATTTGGTCAGTATTGGTAGACATGAAAGTTGAATGCATTACAGGATCTTAAATGTTTTTTCCAAAGGCTTCTAATTTTACCCCACATACTACCACAAATTTGTAACAAGGTTTTATATTATTGAAGAATGCATAAAAAAATTTGAAGGAAGGAAGTGTAGAACTTAAGACAATTTTATGATGCTGTATAATAGATTGTTGAATTTTTCTAGTTGAATGTTGCTAAACATTTAAGTGCTTCATGAAATTAACTCTTTGTATGCTATTGATCTTTTTTAACAGCAGAAGAATCATGAATAATTGAAGTAACAGAAAGGAAATGGATATCAAATGAGGTAAAAATGTTACAAATATAAAATTCAAATAGAAACAAAGAGTTAGATAAAATAGAATAAATTGAAAAGTTAAAATGTTTAGCATTTGATTTGGTGTTTTATTTTTTTCTTATGGCTATCTGCAAAAGGGAAGTAAAAAATATCTTGGTTTAGCAATAAATTAATGAATATAGTTTGTTGGTTTTTATTAATTGAAAAATAATTAATTTTTTAATAAATAAAAGTATATATTTATTAAAATGGTTTAGGTAAAATATAATAAAGCTAGAGTTTTTATTCTCAAAAGCTTCTCCAGAAATTTACTATATATTTTTTAGATAAGTTTAAGTTTATTTAATTCAGTATTCAACACAAATTCCTTTCTGAAAGTTAATAAAATTTATTTTTAAACTAAGTAGATATGCATTTTATTAAATTATAATAAATTATCTGTTATCCCAATATTTGATGTGCTTTTAAAAGCTTCCAATTCATTTATGCTAAAATGGCCGTTGTTAAACTATTGAATTAGATAAAAATTATGTGTTCTTTATACATTTATAATACATATGTATATTTGCTTTTAATAATAAGCTTGATTTATTTTTAACAATTTGCATTCGACTAGGACACTTATTCGAATATAACTGCTACAATGATTTTAAAAGTAAATTTATGGAAGTATAATAAAGTGTATAAAAATAAAGGTATATATATATATTATTTTAGTAATAATCGGGATGCAAACTCAAATTTCCGGGGGGTTTCTAGACAAAACAGTTAAAACTTTCTAGGTTTCCATTATAGTTCTTTTCATGATACAAAACAAACATACATATATGTAAATATACATGTGTTTATGGTTTGTATCATAAAGAAAACTGCAATGGAAGCTTGGAGTAATATTTAGTTTTTTGCCTGGAAAAAATCGGAGAATATTGGAATGAGTTAGCACCCTGATTATTACTTTAATATAAATACCGTAATTTTTTATACATTTTGTTATACTTCCGTAAATTTACTTTTATTTTTAAAATCACTGTAGAAGTTATTTTTGCGTAAGTGTTCTAATAGACTGCAAATTATTCAAATTAAATTAAGCTAATTTATTAAGAACAAATAAACGTTTTGCAGGGGAATAGCACGTTCTTTAGATATCTAAAAACATCTAAATCGCGTACCCTCCAAGTTGAAATTGTCACGTCTGGATATTTAAGCAACGATGGAGAGACATACTGACCAATAAAAATGAAGCATCCTATTTCATCGCCAAGGAGGAGAATTTAGAACTTCACCAAAGCGTTTATTGTATTATTTTGTAAGTTTTGGTTTTATTTTACTGTAATATATCATGGAAAACGACAAAACATCTGTATTAAATTTTGAACAGCAAAAGAAATTCTTTAGAATTTGTGATTGCAAAAAAGAATTTCATGTTAGTTCAACTTATAAACATAAAAAAAATGCCAGAGTATTAATTCAGACAACACGATTGAGTCTCAAAACTTTTTATGCAAAGAAGAGAATTGCACTTTCAAATCTCATCTAAGCATTTGGAAAATCATCACAATGTAAAAGTGCCTGTAGAGATTAAAGAGTTTCAGAAGTATTCTGGTATGTATTACTGTTATATATTATATATATTTAAAAAATATTAACCTGATGATAATTTTTAAGATGAAAGTTTAAAAATAATAATTACAGTAGCATCCCTTACAGGAGGGATAAAAGTTAACATACATAAATTCAAAATTATTATAAAAAATGACAAAAATATGTGTTAGTCTAAATGTCATGTGTATTGCATAGTCATCTTTACTATTGTTACTACTTAAACATGTTGATTTTAAGTTTAACTTTTTTTTATTAATGTTTTGTTAACAGTGAATTTCTGTGATTTTGGTAATACTGAATTTTAATTCATTTTTAAAATTTCATTAGGAAACAAGTAAAATTCAGTATATTCTTTAGATACAAAAGGTTTTAAACAATCTAGAAAACTTTAAATTGTGTAAAAAGGTACAGCGTATATAAGTGTTGTTTCTGGGTAAGAAACTCGAGATGAATTGCAATGTTTTAAGAAAGTTGATATGTAATCATTTCAATAGGATGATATCTAAAGTCTTTTTCAATTATTTACTTATTTTTCTATTATCTACTTTCCCACCCATTTTCTTCTATTTTCCATACTCTTGATTTGCTATTCTACTAAAAATATTTTACATGTATATATGTATATAAATTTACTATTAACTATCTTACATAACTTTTCTTCTAATTTCAGAGTTTAAAATGTGGAAAAAACATTTTCAGAAGGATCAAATTCACATTTTGTTTTCCGTTCTGCAAGACAAATTGCAAATGGAAGAATTAAATATTATTACCGTAACCGGTCTGGAACATACAGCTCAGTTTCAGCAGAGAAACATAATCAGAAGTCACAAGCCCTTAATAAAATTGGCTTTAATTGTCCTGCATCTTTAAAAGTTTATGTGGAAGACCCTGAAAAGGTGACTGCTACTGTTTGTAGTTTTCACTACGGTCATGAAAAGGCACTTTCCCATTTGCCCATTCCTAAAAGTGATAAAGAATTTTTTGCTTATCAATTATCCCAAGGCATACAACAGCATCGCATATTGCAAAATATGTATGAGGATAATATGACAACACTGAAAAGGAAGCATTTGTGCTCAAAGAAAGACTTGCAAAACATATCAAAAGCATATGGTATAGATAAAGTAGAGAAACATCCTCAGGATCATTTAAGTGTTGAAATGTATGTCTCTGAAAATTTAAATGATGGTAAAAATATTATACTCTATAAAAGGCAAGGTGATGTAAATATATTTTTTCCTAATGGTCTCGAGAATACCCTAGAAGCAAATGATTTTGCCTTAGGTATTATGACAGACTTCTAAATAAATATGTTTAAAAAGTTTGGAAATAACATTGTTTGTCTGGATTCAACACATGGGACAAATTTTTATGATTTTAATTTGATAACTGTTCTTGTAATTGATGATTACAGAGAAGGCATACCTGTAACATGGTTGATATCCAACAAAGAAAGTGCTGCAGTTCTTAAATTATTTTTCTCGCTAATTAAGAAGAAAGCTGAGAACAAACACTTCACCTAGTATATTCATGAGTGACAAAGCACCACAATACTATAACAGCTGGCAGTATATATTTGGAGGGAATATAAAAAAGCTTTTATGTCACTGGCATGTTCATCATGATTGGAAAAAACAATTAAATAAAATTAAAGACAAAGCTACTGCTGCAGAAGTGTACAAGGGGCTTTGCCTCTTATTAGATGAAAGGGATGTTTCAAAATTTGAGGAACTTATGGCAAAATGTCTGGAACAATTTGATGAAAATCCAGATACTCAAGCATTTGTCACATATTTTAAAAATGAATGGGCTACTGTTAAAAAGGAATGGGCAAAATGCTATAGAGTAAATTGTGGAATAAATACAAATATGTTTGTTGAGGCATTCCACAAAATTTTTAAATATGGGGATGCATATTTAAAAGGGAAACACGGAAAAAGAATTGACAAATGTTTGTCAGCCCTTTTGCAATTTTTGTCTGATCTGTCCAAAAAAAAGGCTGATTAAGCTAGAAAAGGGAAAAACTACTTGGAAGGTCATGGAAATAAATAAGAAACATAAAATGGCATTGGATTTGCCTTTGACATTAGTTACAAAATCTGCTGAAATGACATGGAAGGTTAAATCGCAAAAGAGTGAATCATTCGCTACTGTATCAAACCTAGTATATGCAATTAAAAAACTGGTGCCTTGTAAAGTTAGTGCAATGCTTAAGTGATATTTGTTTACATTCATATACATGCAATTGTCCTGATGGGTTATTAAGTGTAAATATATGCAAACATGTTCATCTAGTTGTTTTAAGTAAAAAAAAAAAAATACTATTGATGAAACAGTCACTGAAAGACCATTTAATTATAGTCAAGGCAATTGTGAAGCAATGGAAACTAATCAAGATGATTCAATATCATCTGACAGTTGTTTGGAAAGGCCTCATATTCTGCAGTCTATAAACCCCAATGTAAAAGATGATCTGGAATCCGTAAGAAAAAATTTAATAGAAAAACATATGCTTTTATTAGATAAAATTAAAACTTGTGATGACAGAGATTTACTACTAGCAGCTAGAAATCATATAAATAATGCATGAAATACCTTAAATTTATCTTCAAATTGCCATAATAAAGTCCAAATAAAAGAAAATAAATCATTAGCTTCAACTAGTAAAAATATAATTAAGCAAAACAGATTCTTTTCCACAAAAAAGAAAAGAAATCAAGCTGCAGTAAAATATGTTAGACCAACTTACGAAGAAAAAATTGAATTGGAGAATAAAATTGTGAATGAAACTACTACAGGTACCCACAATGATCTTTCCTATTTTATGACAGAATCGACTACTTGCAACAATAAAGAAACAACCTGTAAAAAAGAACATGATAGCTATAAATATTTTAAATAAAATTAACAAAAAATTTAAACAACTGTCAATGATTCTATAGTAGAGGCTTGCAATTCCATCACTTCTCTCACCTTTAGTCACTTTTTTTACAATTGATCACTTTTAGTCACTTTTTTAAGTAAACAGTCATTTTTAGTCACTTTTTTCATGGTATAGCACATCAAAAGTCTGTTGTTGAAAAAAGAAAATCTGAATTAACAAAATATTTTAATAAAAGACCAAAAATGTGATGCTCTAATCTTATTTTTCTTATTAAAATGTAATTAGTCATGTGGTTTCCAGAATTTATTGATTTTAAAAAGTCGTAAAGAAGTTCCTGAAATCCACATTTGGACTGAAATGTACATTTAATACATTAAACTAATTTATGTCAAAGCACACATTTCTTCACAATTTTTGTTTAGATACTCTAATCTAGCTATGTACATATTTCAAAACATCATTAATATAGGCCGAAAATTGTGATTATAAAATTAATGTATTGTATGTATTCAAATCTAATTTATAGATTTTCTTGAATAAAAAGCAATGTTGAGTTGTATTAAACAAAATTTTTAACCTTTTTTGTATTTGACGCTAAAATCATTGCTTGCATGAATCATTTGATTTAGAGTTAAAATAAATAAAAAAATCATAATGATAGCATCTGTAATCAAGAGGAGAAAAAAAAAATCACTTTTTTTTTTTCAATGTTTAGTCACTTTTTAGTCACTTATTCTGTATTATTTGTCACTTTTCTCACCTGTTTGAAAGTACCTCAGCAGTTGCAAGCTTCATAGTATAGTGTCAATATTATTAAAAAATTAAGTAAATGTAGATTATTAATTTAATAAATCTCTAATTAGATAGAGCCATGATGTATGGTATTGGATTACATATTTATTCCTTCTAGAATACTTTATCAAAATTTATAATTTTATATCTACTAATTTTAAAAAAAATGTTTTTATTACATTTTAAAAATCATTACATATCTACTTTGCTCCATTTTTATAAATGTTTTGTATTTTTAAATGAACATAAATTTTACCTTTAAACTATACAAGTGCTTTAACATAGCAGAAATTTCCAGTTCTAATAAGACACCTATGAAGTTTTCATGTCATATTTCCTTGTTCAGTATTCTGGATATTCTGGTTTGCAATACATGTAATAAAGCTTATTTACAATGTGTTCTTGGACTACCTTCTTGATTACAACTTTTAGAGAATTTCACCTGCAATTTCATTAGTTACATTCTAGAAGATCATCTAAAACTCTATGCACTACAAAATAGATATCTTAGCAAAAAAAAAAAATATATATATATATTTTTAGCTTTATAATTAAATAATTCATAACAAATTATCATAGCTTTCTTTTTAAAATTTTCTGTTTATCATAACACCACTAAAAACATCATTATCCTTTATAATTAATGACAGATAGCATAACATGAATATTTTCTCATTTAATCCTATTAAATCATGTTATTTATTTATACAGATATATTTGCATTACCTTTATATATAAATAAATATATATATATAGAGAGAGAGATTCTTATATATGGATACTGTTACAGATTAGAAGAAATTACTCATTTTATTATTAATTACTTCCTAATTAATAAAACCAGGTAATATATCACTGGTGAAATATTGAATGAGAATGATGAGAAACATACACGCATGTTATATATATATATATATATATATATATATATATATATATGTGTGTGTGTTTGTGTGTGCGTAATTGTATTAATTTTTCATATATAGACCAGCTCAAAAAAAGTGTCCTTGTGTGCAGATTTTTTTTTCTTCTTTTTTTTATGATCACCTGTATAATTTAAAGGTGACAAAACAGGTTAAAAAATGTATGTTAGGCAAAATAAATTAGGGATATTAGCAAACAAACAAGAAATACATACTTTTAAAGCTTCTCTGAACAAGAAGTATTTGCAAAATAAATAAAGACATATGCTAATGTTGAAAAAATGTTATTTTTAAGGTTAAATAAAATAAAAAAGATAGGCTGAGTTATTCAATTCACTTGTGAAAATTTTTGAAGGATCAAATTGTATAATTTCTCATGGAACCCATATTATATAGTACTTGGCATATTGTGCTCCCACTCGATGGGCTTAGGTTTGATTCTCTAGTAAAGCTTGGATGTATATGTGTTGTCCCCTCATACTTTGTCATACTTTTTAAAGTATGCATACATGTGTGTGCGTATATGCATGCATACATATATACATGTAATATTAAAATCCCTTATTTATGTATTTTAATATTAATTTAATAACTTTAGTTCATAAAGTGAGTTCGGGGTTTGAGCTGTAATTCTGATTTTTCCCTCCAGACACGCTGTAGACTTAGTTCAGCATCTGTCTGGACTAATTTAGCCAATAGTTAGCGAGTTCTCTCTAAACATGGGTATTTTGTATCACGTGATCAATTGTGCTTAGGGATTATTCGTAATCTTTTACCTGAGGAATCCCTACCTGGAAAGTGTATGTGCCGGGGCACATTGTTTGTGTGCACGAAGTTGTAAAGGTGTTTGCCTGTTGTACGGATTTCATGTTTATTACCAGAAATAAACTGTATTGTGATTTTGAATGAGTCTCGCCAATATTTCATACATGCACATGTAAGATGTATAATAGTATATTTACACCTTTTTAAGTTTGTATATATATGTATGCATATATGTCTGGGTAAATCTGGGTGTATCAGCTTGTGATAATATAAATGAAAAAGATATACCTGGTTACATAAATATGCATCTGCATATATGTATACACACATATATGATTATATATTTATAGTTCTTTATGTGTGTATATATAAATAAATAAATAAAATAATAATAATAAATAAATAAAATTTATACATATATATACACACAAAAGAGTGTATATTAATATTAACTCATTCTTTTGTAATTTGACATTCCTTGTCATTTCAGAAGATTTTATCATATGTGATAAAGTACACACACATATATATATATATATTACATGCATTCATAGATATGCATATATCAAATATATAATTAAATATTTATACTTTAAATATGTATATATATATACACACACACATATGTGGGTATATGTATATATATATGTGTGTTTGTTTACATATATGTTTATGCAGTTTTTTATAAAACCAAATCTTCCTGAAACGCTTATAAGAGACCAAAGAAAATAACTATAAAAAGAAATTTAAATTGTTTCGTGTTTAAATAAATTAACAACATGATAAAGCTATTGAAATTGTCAGAAGTTAGAATATTTATTATTTTCTTTATTTTATTTTGATTAAATGTAGTTGTATTTAAAGTTCTTTTTCATTTGATCAAAAACAATTTTCTTCCACGGAATCAGGAGTATACCACATCTACTAAACATTCACATTTGGCTTTTGTACGATGGTGTGTTTTGTATGTCTTGGCGAAAAATAAATATACTGGTTTGGCGACGAAATAAGCTGCTGCGTTTTCATTGGTCAAGGTCTACTCTTCACCGTTGCTTAATTATCCACACGTGAAATTGTCGCTCTTATAGACGTGCTATAGAGCGGCTCGTAGATTTCTTTGACGTCTTATGGATCACAAGGAGAGCACACCTCGGAACTCCTATAGAGCTCCATACGACTCGACATGGATATTTTTCGACGTCTTATAAAGGAAGGCGTTTGTATGAGATGAGGTATTATAGACGTCGGATAGATATCGGTGTTTTGTTTGGGAGGTGAGGTATTATAAGACGTCTAAAAGAGATCAGTGTGTTTGGGAATTCTTACCTTTTTGTCATATGTTTACATTTTAGTATGTCTTACTGTTTATTAACTTCGAAGTAGAAAAAGTGGCCATCTGTATAAACAAAAGTATATCGGTAGAAAATTAGGGGCTTCAATTTGTATGAAAATTCCAGAATACATCTTCAGTACTCAGTGGCGTGCGGTAGGTTTTCATGCAGGGTGTGCAGAGAACATGGATTTTCAAATAAATCTTTAATTATTGAGACATCTGAGTTCTTCATTCTTAAACGAGTTATTTATTATGAATATAAATTTTAAAGATTACAATAAGTAAAATGTTTACCTACGAGTAGTCGAGTTATAACTATAAAAACAGCTAAACTTATGAGAATTCTAGTAGTACTGAAGCAAAAATCATGTCTTCTGTTGTATGGTGTCATATCGGCGTCGAAAAAGCAACGCTTTGGCTTTCACGAAAATATGTTCAGCAAACGTAGCACTACATGGCGCCCGCCGCTGTGGTGGCTCATTGGTGCCGACAAACCGAACGTCTATTACACGTGCAGAGGATTTCACTGCACGCTGGCACAATAGAACGAACTATTTCTTGTTCAGTCAGTGGATTAAATTATATTTATTAATTGTTTTTAACAGTTGGAAATCATATATTCTGCGAAAAACATCTTGACAATTTTTAAAAACAAAACCAGGGATATGGTGTTATAGATATAACTTATATACTGTCTGTAAGACGATGAATGGTAAAAGTTGGACTGCTATGTTAAAATTCGTTTCTTTAAAAAAAACAACATTGTTTTTCAGCGAATTATTTCAATAAATATAATACATCACCGAAATTACTTTACCCCACTAAAATATTTCATTGATGAAATACTTCTTTTATATTTCCAAGAAAACAAAATCTTACAATATATAAATTTAAACATTAATAGTCTGCAAAATCGTATGGCCAGTTAATCAGTTAAAAAACCAAAAGCGCTTCAGCACGTAAGTCCCCACTCTAATACAAGGCTTAATAATCCGTACCTTCGGAAGATTCTGAATGCCAAGTGCAGAAAAAATAGCTGCACTTGCCTCAGTGCCATAGTATGCTGTTCTTCTTCAGTAGCCCATACATATAAAAAGTGATTTTCAATTTAATGCGCAGTACGTACACATCAGACCTTCCTATAGTCGTTTGCTTTTGAACGCGCTACGTGGTGCATCACCTAGTACCGCCAAAGCCGTCTTAAGAGGGCTTTGGTACCGCACGCACGGCGGGAATACAAGCAAGCAAATCAACATAATATTTATTATATACCATATAAAGATAGGTAGACATAGGTGCAGAAAATTATTGTCCCTCATTATTTTGCCCGGGTGTGCAATGCACACCCTGCACATATGGACCGCACGCCACTGTCAGTACTTGTCATATTATACTACTTTTAATCCTTTCAGGGATTACCATTATCTTATATTGGAAGATGCTTAAACCACCACTGTGCTATATCTGCAACTGTTATACATAGACGATATGAACTTTATTTAAGCCATCTTAGTTATACAGTAAAACAATAATAGTTGCACTTACGCTGCATGTTTATATCAACTACCGATTCACCATGCAGAAGCTCCTGTGTTGTGGTAGTTGATATAAACATGCAGCATAGTGCAATTATTATTAATGTTACTGTATAGCTAAGATGACTTAAAGTTGATATAATAAAGTTCATATCGTCTTTGTATATCAGTTGCAACAATAGCATAGTGGTGGTTTAAGCACCTTCCAATATAAGATAATGGCAATCTCTGAAAGGAGCTTCTGCATGGTGAAACGGTACCCAGTTATGTGCGCATGCTCGTGGACTTTGACTTACACTCATGTCCATAAATTAAGGATAATGAAGTTCAGGCAATGAAAGAGACAAAAGCAAAACAAATTTGACTTATTTGTAAAATCTATTAATTAAACAAAAGGTAAAGAGCAAAAAAGATGCTATATGTTTGACATAATTAATAAAAATTGCGATTTTTACTCTGGAGCAAATTTTAAAAAAGAACCTGTTTACAGAAAACAGTATAACATGGTTAGTATGATGGTTAATACGGAGTATGTCTCCCGAACGATGCAATACAAGCATTACAACGCCTACGCATGCTGAGTATCAGATTATCAATCTGATCTTGGGGAAAATTACACCACTCATCAAGCAATGCCCTCCGAAGTTCCGATAGACAGTTGGGAGGGGGTTGACGGGCTGCAATTCGTCGGCCAAGCATGTCCCACACATGCTCTACTGGATTCAAGTCCGGTGAGTATGCTGGCCAATCCATACGGGTGATATCCTCCGATTGAAGGCATTCGTCTACAATGTTTGCACGGTGAGGTCGGGCGTTGTCATCCCTATACAGAAATTTAGGACCCATGGCGCCCCGAAACAAACGTACATGTTGTTCCAGAATGACATCCCGATAGATGTGGCCTGTCATCGTTACACTCTGGACTTGCAGGTCAGTTCTGGAACCAAGAATAATTCCTCCCCAAACGAGCCATCCTGCACCACCGTAACGGTGTCGTTCAATGGTGTTCTCTTGGTGGTAACGGGTACCTGGCGCTCTCCATATGAAAGTCCGGCGAGAATCAGAATGTAAACTGAACCTGGACTCGTCGGAAAACATCACACAAGACCACTGTTGCGGTGTCCACAATGCATGCTCTCTAGCCCAGCATAATCGCAGGCGACAGTGAGTTGCGGTAAGGGGAACACATCTGACAGGCCTACGAGCATATAGACCAATGTTCCCTAAGCGTCTGTACACGGTCTGCCTTGAAACTGTCGTACCGGTAGCTGAAGAGAGCTGACGAGACAGGTCTGATGCTGTGCTCCGTCTGTTTCTTTTGGCAGTAACTGCCAAATACCGGTCATCATTCGGCGTAGTAACTCGGAGGGGTGGGGGACCTGTGCTGTAACATCTACTCACATTACCATCATGTTTGAATCGTTGCCAAAGCCTGGAGATGACACTCTGGGCGATTCCAAGTTCCTCGGATACTTCCAGCTGGGTACGTCCACATTCTAGTCGTCCGATAATTCTATCACGTAAAAAATCACCCAAATGCTTCCTTTGTGCCATAACTATGCGGTTATTGCACTGAAAGGCTTTTAAAGCGCTTGTGAACAATTTTACTTCTTTGCTACCATTCCTTATATACCCCTTTCATACACTCTCGTCATTGTGACGTACTATCCGCGCCATCTGGTGGTTTCCTGCAATTTGCATATTCTTCAAGATGTGTGTAATAATTCTACAGGTGAAATTTTTATTTTAGAGCTCAATTTCTGTGTGATTCTGAATTATCCTTAATTTATGGACATGAGTGTATTTCTATGCTGTTCAAGTTCAGGTTTATAATAGTCGGTGCCCTATCGCTGACGTTGGCGCATTTTTATTAATTTTACTTTTGAGAAAGTTAGATAAAGGTTGTTATATTGTTATCTTAATCGCTTAAGTTGGCCAACAATAATTCAATACAAAGCATGTTTAGGCAAAAATAAAAGAAAGACTTATTTTGATAAGAACTTAGTGATTTTACAGTTGGCAGTCTTGTAATTTAAAGTTTTACAATTGTGCATAAGATAATTTTTAATATTTTCTCACTGAAAATTGTATTTTTCATCCCATTTCTTATGCGAAAAAAAAAAAACTGTCAATAGAAAAATCTTAAAAATTGAAGTTTCCGCATTTTAATAGAAAGAGGTTAACAGTTTTTTCTACAATTTAATAAAATAAACAAATTTATTAGTCCAATTTTAAAGTTTCACACAAATTTCCTAACAGATTTCCATTTCTCCTCCCAACAACCCTTGGAAGAATATTAAAAAATGAAGTTTCTCTTATTTTAATAAAAGGTAGTTTTTAGGAAAATTTTTTCTCGAAAATTTAATCAAATAAACGACTTTAGCCAATTTTCAACTTTAAAACTCATTTCCGGACACAATAATTGGAGATCGCAAAATACGAGAAAATTTCGGTTTTCCCTCTAACACATCTGGAAAGAACCTGAAAAAATGAAGTTTCTGGCATTTAAATAAAAACCGTTTTTTTTTTAAGAGTTTTTTTTCGGCAATTTAATAAAATAAAAGATTTTAGCCAATTTTTAAGTTTAAAACCCATTTTAGAAAACAATAATTCGAGACCTCAAAATACGCTTAAATTTCGATTTTTCTCCTAATCCTCTTAAAAGAATCTTTAAAAATGAAGTTTCTGTTATTTCAACAGAAAGACGCTTTTCGGACAGATTTTTTCTTGGGAATTTAATAAAATAAACGATTTTAGCCAATTTTCAACTTTAAAACCCATTTCGGGATACAATAATTCGACACCTCACTATACGCAAAAATTTCGATTATCCCTCCTAATCCCCTGGGAAGAATCTTAAAAAATGAAGTTTCTCGCATTTTAAGAAAAACACGTTTTCGGGCAGTGTTTTCTAGGCAATTTATTAAAATAAACGATGTTAGTCCAATTTTCAAGTTTAAAACCCATTTCCGAACACAATAATTGGAGACCGCAAAATAGGCGAATATTTCGGTTTTTCCTCCTAACACATCTAAGAAGAACCTGAAAAAATGAAGTTTCTCGCATTTAAATAAAACTGGGTTTTTTAAAGAGCTTTTTCGGCATTTTAATAAAAAAAAACTATTTAGCCAATTTTTAAGTTTAAAACCCATTTCAGAAAACAATAATTGGTGGCCTCAAAATGCTTGAAAATTTCGATTTTTCATCCTAACACCCGTTGGAAAAACCTTAAAAAATGAAGTTTCACGCATATAAATAAAACACGTTTTTCCGACAGTTTTTCTCAGCAATTTGAGAAAATAAATAATTTTACTCCAATTTTCAAGTGTAAAACACATTTCCGAACAGACTAATTCGAAACTTCAAAATACGTGAAAATTTTGATTTTTTCTCCCAACACCCCTTGAAAGAATCTTAAAAAATAATGTTTCTCTTATTTTAATAAAAGGACGCTTTTTGGACATTTTCTTCTCGGAAATATAATAAAATAAACGATTTTAGCCAATTTTCAACTTTAAAACACATTTAGTGAAACAATAATTGGAGACCTCAAAATATGCGGAATTTTCGATTTTTTTTCCTAATCCCCTTGGAAGAGTCTTAAAAAAAATGAAGTTTCTCTCATTTTAATAAAAACAGGTGTTTGGACAATGTTTTCTAGGGAATTTAATAAAATAAACGATTTTAGTCTAAATTTCAAGTTTAAAACCCATTTCTGAACACAACAATTCGATACCTCACAATACGCGAAAATTACGATTTTTCTCCTAATTCCCCATGGAAAAATTTTAAAAATGAAGTCTCTCGCATTTTAATAAAAAGAGATTTTTCGGACAGTTTTTTTCTCTTCAATTTAATAAAATAAAAGATTTTATTCCAATTTTTAAGTTTAAAACCCATTTCTGTACATAATAATTGGAGACCTCAAAATAGGTGAAAATTTCTATTTTTCCTTATCACACCTTGGAAGAATTTAAAAAAATGAAGTTTCTGGCATTTAAATAAAAAGAGGTTTTTCGAACAGTTTTTTCTCGACAATTTAAATTTAAATATGCTCAATTTCTTAAAATTCTAGATGTAAGCTGTAGCAATGTAGCTAAACTTTTTATATGAATTCGTCAAGAGTCAGTTCGTCAGTTTCCGTACATCCAGAAATTGTTTTCTAAAATAAATAATGTATGTAAAAAAATCTTTCTTAGACTTATTTGAAATATATCAATTTTTACAAGATAAAAAAAAGGGTGATGACACAATGAAACAATTTATAGTAACCTCTGTTTTGCATACTCAATGTCCTTTTTTACTAAGGCATGAGAACAGAGCAATATCATTTTAATTTAAGTTTCCCCTTTTCCCTTACAAGTAATTTTATAAAATATGAATGTTTTGTTAAAAAAAATAAAGATTTTAGGGTGTATATAGCACATATACGTAGTTTATAAACTATGTACATAATTTCTAAAGTAAAGTCACATTTGTCATATGTATGGAAGAAATCTATCACGAGAAAAAGTAAATACTTAATATATAATTTTTTAAAATTCTTCTTGGATGTATTCGAGTGTATTTTACTCTGTTGAAACATAGTAATACATCTTACTCTTTTATTGAAATGTAAGAAAAATTTAACTACAGTAGTTATGCTTTATTGAAATGCTGAAAAAAAATTATTAAAAAATAGCTTATATACCATTGACTAAAACCTCATCGTTATGAATGCCTCTAATTATAGGTTAAACTACAACAAATAATAAGGACGTAATATGTTGGCTTTGAATACATATTTATTTATTTAGATATATTTCCTTTTGCCCTATGAAATTTCAAAATCTATAAAAATACAAAAACACAGATATATAATGAATTAGACTGTTCCTATGTTTCTAATATTAACAACAGTAAATGTACAGCCCAAGGCTTCCTTTTATTCCTAGCATGGGTGTAATTTGGGGGGGAGGGACAATTGCCACCCTCTTAGAATTTTTAGTAGAGGAGCAAACTTATAGTTTTGCCCCTCTAGACTTTTAGGATATTATTCATATACGAAATTTTTGATTCAACATATTAATGAATGTTGAAGTTATTCTGTGCTTATTAATGTACTTAAGACTTATTCTCATTACAGTTACCTTCCTATCATGGGACATTCCTAAAGCATATAGGTTTTCGAAATTGTATTTTTACCCCCCCCCCACCTCCATAGATTTTTAGGATTTTATTCATATATGAAATTTTTGATTTGACATTTTAATGAATGTTGAAGTTAATCTCATTTCATTAGGGTGCTTAAGAGTTATTCTAATTACGGTTATCGTCCTTTTCTGGGACCTTTTTAAAGCAAGCATAGGTACTCGAACTTGTAGTTTTGCCCCTTCGAATGTTTTTGGTTTTATTCATACATTCAATTTTCGACATTTTAATAAATGTAGAAGTTCTTATGTTCTTATTTGTTTGCTTAAGAGTTATTTTAATTACAGTTATCTTTTTTTTCCCTGGGACATTTTTAAAGCGTATAGGTATTCGAACTAGTATTTTTGTCCCTCCAGATTTTTAGGATTTTATTCCTATATGAAATTATCGATCCAACATTTTAATAAATGTTGAAGTTATTCTATTTTTATTTGTGTGATTAAGACTTATTCTAATTACAGGTATCTTCCTTTATAGTACATTTTTAAAGGTTATAGTTATTCGAACTTTTAGTTTTGTCCCTCCAGATTTTTAGGATTTTATTCTTATATGAAATTTTTGATTTGACATTTTAATGAATGTTTAAGTTATTCTGTTTTTATTTGTGTATTTAAGAATTATTCTAGTTACAGTTATCTTTCTTTCCTTTGACATTTTTAAAGCGTATAGGTATTCGAACTTGTAGTTTTGCCCCTCCAGATTTTTAGGGTTTTATTCATATATCAAATTTTTGATTCGACATTTTAATCAATGTTGAAGCTATTCTGTTTTTATTTGTGTGCTTAAGACTTGTTCTAATTACAGTTATATTTCTCTGTTGGGACATTTTATAGCGTATAGGTATTCGAACTTTTGTCCCTCCAGATTTTTATGATTTTATTCCTTTATAAAATTTTTGATTCGACATTGTAATGAATGCTAAAGATATTCTATTTTTGTTTTTGTGCTTAAGACAAGACTTGGTCTAATTGCAGTTATCTGTCTTTCTTGGGACATTTTTAAAAGTTTATTAGTATTCGAACTTGCAGTTTTGCCCCTCCAGATTTTTAGGACTTTATTCATATATGAAATTTTTGATTCGACATTTTAATGAATCTTGAAGTTTTTTTTTTATTTGTGTGCTTAAGACTTGTTCTAATTACAGTTTTCTTTCTTTCCTAGGATATTTTTAAAGCGTATAGGTATTCAAACTATATATTGAAATATCTATATACTGAAATAATATGTAGTTTTTCGATAATATTTATTAAAAATTTCGATCAACACAATTCTTATCGTTGAATTAATATTAAGGAGACATATTTAAGTATGTATATAAAAAATTTGAAAGTTGAAAGAAATGATTTTGTTTAGTTAAAAATGTTTGAGCATATTGAAATAGACCGTATATCCTGAATAATAATTATTATATTATTTGGTTAACAAATTTTCAAAATATACATTTTTAATTAAATTTTGTTTCCTAGTTTATAAAAAATAAATTTTAGTGCAAAATATCATTTGCAGTCTAATTTTTAAAATACTAAAATGCAGTTAATAATTTTATAGTTTTAGCTTTTTAATTTAATTTAACTAAAAGCATTTTCATTTTATATATACATTTTTGTATACCTATTATTTTTTATTGATAAGTTAAAATTTGTCTATTAATTTTGTCTTATATATTTTTATATTATGCTATGCAGAATTGTTTAAATTTGTATACTTATAAATTTAAGTATTAGTAAATTAATCACAGATTTTTTTTATTTAAAATCCGATGTGTTTAAAAATCGATTTTTAAACACATCGGACATTTACAAATATTCCCGTCAAATTAACTATTCAGTTTATTTGCTAAATAATACCTACTAGGTGTCTAAATATATTTTTAAGCATAAAAAAGGTAAGATTAGAAGAAAATCAAAATTAATATACAAGGAATGTTTTAAAAATTATTAAAATATTTCAAAATATGAAATTTTTTTAAGAAACACCTGATTAAAGAAATTTTTAAAATGTAATTTTGATAGGTTTAGCATTAATGTCATGTCAAGGTTTAAATGTAACTGAAAATAATCCCTGATATAGTTAGCTCCCCTCATGACGAAAACTAACATTTGAAAGTACGTCATTTGTTTGATTACTGTTGATCAGGTTTGATCAACATATTTCATCGACTGATAAATTAAAATAAATTTAAAAATCT
Source organism: Pardosa pseudoannulata (assembly GCA_032207245.1). NCBI lineage: Eukaryota > Metazoa > Arthropoda > Arachnida > Araneae > Lycosidae > Pardosa > Pardosa pseudoannulata. The sequence goes on along the minus strand of CM063498.1, from coordinate 134,455 downwards.
GTAAGGGGGGAATAATTTATGGATTTTTAAAAATGATCTTATAAACATGAACGATATATCATTCGAATAATCGTCATTAGATCAGTTTCGATCAACCATTTTTGGGGTTTAACCCCTTGCCTGTTTTGCACGTACACAGTACGGGCGCGGTTACCTTGGCTTTAATAATTAACTCGTATGGCGTACGGGCAATTTGATTTCTTTGTCATTCTTACTGTTTTGGCCGTATCTCTTGTATTTTTTTAATATTAAATTAGTCGTATAAATGCTCAGAAGATGTTAGTTTACGAAGTGCAGTATTCTGTTTGGTTCAAAAGCGTTGGTTTCTGACAGTTCTGTATAGATAGGTTCTACAGTTGAAAAACTAAAACCTGCAAACTAGTGCTTTGTTTGTTCATTGAAGAAAAATTACAGCGGCAAAAGAATTAGAAAAAAAGAGACTATGTATATTGTACCGGACTGTGACAATGGGCTATGCCTCTTGCCCTGTTTCAAGATTTATCGGACTAAATCTGATCTTTGAAAAAACAGGTTAAGTAAATATACTTGTAGTATTTGCATTCGAAAATAATTTTGTTGTAATCGTAATCGAAAATATTTGTATTTTTTCTATGCACAACTGTAAACGTAACTTTCCTGTCTGTCGTACATGAGAGAGAAAAGACAATTTCCAAGGAAATCATTACTTTATTTCCTCTAAAAAAGTTATTATAAATGCTTAAAATAATTGGAAATATTACTTTTAATAACAGTTTTTTTCTTACAAATGTAAAACTAGCAAAAATATGCAATAAAAAAGTGTGACATTTTTTGGTTCGAATTCGTGAAAAAAATGAAACTGTGAAGGGGTTAATCAACACCGAAAATGCCCCCAAATTACCCCCAAAGTTGTCCCCAAATCAAAATATTTCACTCCTTCCCAGATGTTGAAATTTTGGGACAATTTTAGTGTCATTCGAAAGAGCAGCATTAGATCCGATTTTAACAATCATTTTTGGCGTTTGATCAATCCCAGAAGTGGCTCAAATTGTAATCAAAGGTGCCTCAAAATAATAAATTTATCCCCTCTCCCAAATAGGGGCAATTATTTCGACATCTAGGGGGGAACTCTTATGTCAGAATGGATTTTTTCAGGTGTTCCACTTGTTTGAGAAAATGTCACATCCAAGATGCAAACATTATATCATGCATCCACTCTGACTCTGTGTAGCCATATAATGCACCAGGTGGTCCACCCTTGGTCCAAGTTTCATATAAATTTAGGTTGTGTACACGGTGGAAGGTGGAAGAAAATTTCCAGTTGCAAATGTACAAAACAGCCATGTAAACACATGTATTTTTAGGCTTACTAACTCAATTTCACTATTATTGTATTAATTTACTCTATACCGCATCAAATAAAGTTTTGAAAAATACTATATTATATTATTTACAGTAACATTGAAGGGCTGGTTTTCCGCTCGGCACTATTTATTTTTGTCCTCGGTCTTATTTGAGCCCTGTTTGGGTATGATTTGCGGTGTATATATATTTTAACAAGTCTTAATAATAAATGTTTAATCCAAAGTTTTGTCGCTGCTGTGATTAATTGTCGGCCACGTAGGCTTTACTCGGAACCAAGATACCTGCTCCAGTAAAAATAGGCGGGCAGGTATAGAACGAGGCGTGCAGACTCCAGAAAGTGTAGCCGGGGACGCACGAGGCGTTTACAGAAAGCACTACTTAAAAATACTTCGAATTACATAGGACCAACAGTGTATTGATATGTATCAACATTTATACGTAATGTTAAACTATCATAAATTTATAGAGTTTGAGTAAAAATATAACATGGTAGATCGCCGAGTGATGATCAAATGGGTAGGACACTGCTTTTCGGTACTGGAGTTTACGGCTTTGAATCCCACTGATTGAATATTCCCATTGATGATTTATTTGCTATTCTTTTAAAGCTATTGCTCTAAAGAGCACGGTGACTGCACTGAGTTTTAGGGGGAAATCTGGTAAGTTTTTTAACACTCTTTTTTAATTATGCCTTCCTAGTTTAGAGGTTTGAACAAAAAAAGCAATTAATGTATTGAGAACTGTAACAAATGACGGGGGGGAGACAAGTGTAGCAACTGCTTTAGACTGCACCAAGTTGATATCTGTGTGCCATTGTTCTTCAGAACTATCATTTTTAAGTAAGTTGCGCCCAACTGCTCCGAAACTTTTTTTTCCCCCACCAGCAGAATTCTAAATTCAGATCTCCTTCTAAAGTGAATAAAGGTGGGGACTTTGACATTGACGAGTAGTAGATGGTCGGCACCGCGGTGACGTCCTGATCCAGGCATACCTAGATAAGGCTGTAGACGAAAATTATCCCATAAAGGACCGATCTTTTATTCCCGTTGAAGGTGGTGATCTCATATTTGGAAATACAAACTAATTTGATTTCATAACACATTCCGTAGGCTCTTAGCTGCGTTTACCCAACATCCCCTCCCTCTTTTTTTTTTTTTTTTTTAATCAAGTTTTCTTTGTGTATCGTTGGAATAAGTATTTATTCTCGCGAGATATTTTCAACCTTTGGCCTTCCATCATTTCATAACAAACCGTTGTCGAATCTGTATTAAATTCCGCAATGGTCAGTTTTTTTTGTTTTGTTTTTTTACGGGAGAGGGGAGGGGAATGTTTAGGGCTGGCTATAGAAAAAAAAGAGAGACCAACACTCCAATCTGAAAAAGTAAAACCGTAAACATATAAAAATATTTTTAAAAATATTTTAAAAAACGTTTATTTTTCCTAGATTCATTTAATTAAATTATATTTTTGGGGGTTGTGTTTATGTATTATTTCTCTGTTTCAGGCAGTTTTACCGCTTTATTTGCCTATAGACGGCCTTCAGGGAGATCGCTCACTTTTTTCATGACATTTCCCCTCTCCCTCTCTCTCTCTCTCTCCTTTCAACTGTTCACTTAATTTTTACTTTTCTTTTTATTTCCTAGTATTTAAGAACCAAAAGATAAAGAACACATAGGCAGAAACCTACTATTTAGAAGCATTCATGGCACACCAATCTCTGGCATCATCCAGTGATATATCTTCCGATTCACTTTCAGAAGATGAAAATTCATCTGAATGGTCACTTAATAATTCTGCTTCTGAATCATTAGACATTTTATGTTGAGCCCCAGGAAAAGTAAGCAAATGAAGAAACTCTGAAACTTTTGCTCTAGTGCGAGGTATTTTATAGCATGCTGTACAGTCAACTCCCCATGCAGTCAAGATTCAAAGTTCGCTATTTAGACTATAGTGCTTTCTAAAGCCAGAGAAGTGTAAAGTGAAATAAAGACAAAGCATTTCCTGCACATCTAGCCTTTGTAACGCAAACTGTATTAGATGGAATTTTTTTTCTTTCATTTCTTATTGCTATCTAAGGCTGTTTAGGATAATAGGGTCTGCATCAAGCGGCACTGCACGGGGTTGACAAAATTAACGGAAGCAAATAACTTAATGGGCAACAATTTCAAAGAACTGAATCAGACTGAGAAAATCTACCTTACTCTCCCATAATAAGTCGAAGATTCGCCGATAATTTAAGAGAATTCT
>CM063498.1:21583-130764 GCA_032207245.1 Pardosa pseudoannulata | reverse complement strand
ATAAAATGCAATTTTAGTAGTATATGTTTTCTTTTATAGCTTCCTATTGATGATTTACAAAAACTAATTGTAGCCTGATTATCAGAAAATAAAGTATTTTCTAATGGTTCGAATTCAAAAGTTGTATAATCAAAACATTCATCTAAAATAAAGATATCCAAAATAGTTCCTTCGAAAAGTTCACACACTTCTGTTTCAAGAAAAAAAGTAAAGTTATAACCTCCCAATTTCTATCATTTTGAATGAGCGCGTAATCGGCACCACTAAAACAAATTAACTCAAATTTCTTTATTATAGATAACTCTAGACGGTATTTTTTTAATAACTTGCGTATTCGAGAAGAGAAGTGCATACAAGTAAATCATGCCAGGATCAGAGAGAAATTGAAATAGAATATTGACTGCGAAACAAATATCAGGTCCAATACAACTAGCAACAGACACAAAACAGCCGATTACACTTTGATAATGTATGTCTTCCATCTATTTACTTTTTCACAACAATAACCCCTTAGGGATTGGGACACAGATATAGACAAGAAGTAGTGAATCCTATTTTGGTTTCTTTACAGATATAAGTACAGGTATTTTGTACTGATTAAGGAAGTATTATAATCCAATTATTGACTCATTATTTATATAACAAGGATTATTATTTTTAAAATTCTTTAGAACACCGTTGACCTTATCAACTGCTTCTGAGCATAAAATATTTTGGGAGGGAGTAAGCTTCTGTTGATAATTTACGACTATAACTTCTATTTTCTCTTCCTCATTAGGGTTTATAATATTATCCACTTTCAGTATGTGTGTGGGGGGTGAAACAAAGGGTTTTTTCACTTTTGGGGGCCTTATGAAGATAATGGTGCCAATCACTAGACGATTGCTCAATTAGGTCAATCCCTGTACTGTGGGTTACTTAATTGATTTCAATTAGAATTTTATAGTTTGAAAAATAAAGGAATAAATAAATAAATAAATAAATGACTAAATAAAAGAGAAATAAAAACATGAGAAGTAACTGTTTTTACATTTTAAACATTACAAGAGAAATAAAACTTAATAAAAAATAATTAAACAGTCTTTCTAATTGAAATATATTTATAAAAAATATGTCTCCACGTAAAATGAGATCGCAGGTTTAAAAAATGTTGACAGTTTAAACCAGATTCAAAATTTTTTTGAGACAAAATGGTTTTAGTGCTGAAAAAAATCCTGCTGCTGGATTAAAACATGTGTTCATATATATATATATATATATATATATATATATATATATATATATATATATATATATATATATATATATATATATATATATATATATATATATATATATATATATATATATATATGTGTGTGTGTGTGTGTGTGTGTGTGTGTGTGTGTGTGTGTGTTTTCTATCATCTGCTAGGCCGTTATACAATGGCACCTATACATAGAGGACAGTGACGAGACTAGATGTTTCGTCCATTATTTAGAGATATCCGCTATTGGGGAGGATTGGAATAAAGCTAAGGACAATGCCATACCTACGTCTATTAAGTTAACCTTTTCCCCTAACATTCAAAAGAATAAATTTTCTCAAAGACACAGAGCATCGTCTCCCTTTTGTTATCCACGTTAAAGTTTTATTTTTATATTTGTCAAAGTGAAATTCAATTGCTTTTTTAAATTGTAGTTGCTTGTTTGTGTTGATAATCATAAGTAATGAGGATAATGCAAATGTACACCATGGTTGTTTTAACAACATTGGATATGATGATTTTTGAATAAATAAAAAATTCAAACAAAATATTAAATGAATTTATTTTTAAAAAACTTGTAATACCACGCTAGAAGTTTTTTAGCAATTTTAATGTATCGTGACTTTGTTAATGAAGCTTTAGTTGTGGAAGATGACCTGTGGCATAGGAGACTAGGGCACTGTGGTGATCGAAAATTGAAACTTATGAATCTGTCTGCAAAAGAAATGTTTTGTGATGTTTGCGTTCGCGCTAAACAATGTTCTACACCCATGGGAAAAGGCCCTCGCAGAAGAGAAACCAAGCCGTTGGTAATGATACATACTGACATATGTGGACCGATAGAACCACAAACATCCCGTGAGAAAAATATTTCATGACGATAATCGATGATTACTCGCGATTCATGGAAATACGATTGCTTAAAAGGAAAAGTGATGTTTCTGATGAACTCAAAATGTTCTTTAAATTGAATCCAACTGTGAGTAAAATGCGGTGTGATAACGCCAAAGAATATGTCTCTGGAGAACTTTATGATGTTGCTAAAATGCTGGTGTTAAAATAGATCCAGCCCCTCCCTATACACCTCCTTTAAACGGCGTTGCCGAAAGAGCGAACAGAACTGTACTAGAAAAAGGACGAGCTATGGTCTTTGATGCAAATCTACCAAAGATGTTTTGGGGCGAAGCAATACTTACAGCTGCTTATATACATAATAGACTTCCAAATAGTGCAATTAACGATTGCATTCCATATTTTATGAAGTATGGTGAAAATCCTGACATGAGAAACATGCGTGTATTTGGCTGTGATGCTTACGCTCTAGTGCCACCATCTCAGAGAAAGAAATTTGATGAAAAATCCATGAGAATGATTTTCGTAGGTTATTCCACAATGGGGTATCGTTTGGTGAATCCATACACTGGACGCATTATTGTTTCCAGAAATGTCAAATTTAATGAAGCAAAGAAGGTTATGAAAAATAAAAAATATATTTATACTAATTCTGATTCAAGTGACGATAACGACATTAAAGACGAAGGCGACTCAATTCCAAATACTGATGACGAGGAATTAGATGCTGTCAAGAAGAAAGTACAAAGAAAATCTTCACGAGAAAGGAAATTGCCAGTTAGATATCCCAATCCTGAGACCTAAAAAGTGATGTTTGCTGAACAAGAAAATGTGACGTTTGAAGATATTCCCAGTTTGCCAGAGGAAGAACAAGAATTGTGGAAAAGAGCCATGGATGAAGAAATGAAAAGCATGGAAAGTAACGATGTCTGGGATTTAGAAAATTTACCCCCTGACAAACGAGCCATTTCTTGCAAATGGGTTTTTCGCAAAAAGGGAAATGGAATTTACAAAGCCAGGCTCGTTGCTCGTGGTTTTATGCAGAAGGAAGGAAAGAATACACAGATACGTTTTTCTCCAGTAATAAGTATGGCTGCTTTACGCTTAATATTTGTAATTATTCTCAACGAGAATTTTGAAGCTTTCACTTTAGATGTCAAGACAGCATTTCTGAACGGTAAATTAGATGAGACCATTTACATGGACCAACCCAAAGGGTATGACGACATGAGCGGTAAAAAGTGTAAGCTCAAGAAGAGTTTATATGGTCTCAAACAGTCTCCTCGACAATGGTATCAAAAGTTTCTTAATTTTGTTATAAAACTAGATTTTAGGCAATTGGATTCTGAACCGTGTATATTCATTAGAATTATAAATGGTAAGAAAGTTATTATAGCTCTTTATGTAGATGATTTATTAATTGCAGGATCGGATGTAAAAGAAACAAGTATTATAATATCACTATTATCCAAAGAATTTCAAATGTCAAAATCTGAAAGAGTCTCGGAATTTTTAGGCATTCAAATAAGTTTCGAATCCAATTGTTTACATCTAGATCAAAAGTCATACATTGTAAAATTGCTTGATAAGTACAAAATGTCTGATTGTAAAACTGTATCAACTCCCATTGAATCTAAGTCTACTCCAGCTGACTTTCAGAAAGGCAATGAATTTCATGGCCCGTATAGAGAATTAGTTGGATCTTTGCTTTATTTAGCATATGTTTCAAGGCCAGATATCTTATTTGCAATTAATTGCTTAAGCCAACTGCAAGAACATCCTACCGATGTAGCTTGGTGTGCCTTAAAGAGAATTCTTAGATACTTGAAAAGCACCTTAAATATAAAATTAGAGTACAAAAAGTGTGACTTGGAAATGTCAGATTTATGTTTGTATGTGGATGCAGATTGGGGGGCAGATAATCAAGATAGGAAATCAGTTACTGGTTACTTCATAATGTTTGCAAACTGTCCTAGAATGTGGTGCTGTACTAAACAAAAGTGCAAACTACTAAAGTACTAAACAAAAGTTCAAGTTTGCACTTTCGTCAACTGAAGCTGAGGTAATTGCTCTCTGTAAAGGTCTTCAAGATTTGTTATGGACAAAAGCTGTAGTAACCGAAATATCCAATGTGAAAAATGCTTGTATTTTTGAAGACAATCAGTCGTGCATTAAGAGTATTATGAGCGAAAATAGTTCAGGTAGGTTAAAGCATATTGATATAAAATTGAAGTTTGCTCGTAAGATTGTTAAAGAACATGATATTAAAATTGAATATATTCAAACAGGTTTGCAAATTGCTGACATACTAACTAAGGCTTTGCCTAAAACGAAATTTTATGAATTATTGTCATTAAGTTGTTTAAAACGTTTCTAGATGTAAATTTTGCTTTGTTTTTGCATACATGTGTTGATAACTGTAAAAGTAATACGTATGTGTATAATGTGCGATTAAGGGGGAGTGTTGAAATATATAATCGCACTCAAACTTAACGACTTGGCTAATTATTCTTGTATTTAAGTAATAGCTTTCTTGGACGTTCGTTTAATTTGTTTGTGCCAGAAATTTTATTGGCTGAGCTCAGAATCCTCTCAAAACTATAAAAGCCCAATGTACCTCGTATTTCTTGTATTTTTTCATTTTGGTGTTGCAATAAAATGTGTTTGCGATCTACGGCTTTGTATTATGCTTCAACATTATCCAAGGCAAAAGTCATTAGTCACTTTAATAATCAAATTAGTTCAGTTCTTGAAGGTATAAACCAATTTGCAAGAGATTGTAATTTAGAATTTAGAAAAGATAAATATTTTTACACTGTATTTACAATGATAGAAATATTAGGGCTTACCCATCTATTAATATCCCGGGCAACAGCCCATCATACTATGTATAGTCATTGTCTTTTTTGTAGTATTCAAAAGCTTCGGTGGGACGGCCATGCATAACTTCGATGTGCGCTTCAAGTAACCAATTCTTTAAGGTTGAAAATTTAGTACGTGCTTTAAATTGTACGAATCACTGCAAGTGAGCATCTTATTCAGATATTGCACTTTATCGTGCACCAAATGTTCAACATGAATGTCATCTTTTCAGTATGAAATAAAAGCTGAAACTAAATATCAATTAAAATTAGAACCTAAAATTAAATCGCGTCCATCCGAGAATCCTCATGGATAACGAATGAACAAGACAGTTGGAGTAACCTTCAAGACACTTGGGACGAGGCCAACGTGTAATGCCATGTGATGAAATGATTTTTTTTCCATGTATGCTCATGTATGAGTACCAGTCCTATAACTATTATTAAATAAATTAAAGTAAATGCTAAAAATAAAAATAGTTTTCTGTGCTACATACTCAACTCTACTTTGTTTAATTTTAATGTTAGATGAACCTTATGGTTACTACAAATAAATATGTTTCAAAGTTAAAATAAATATGTTCTGGAAGTCTTCAATTATATCCAACTAAAATTTAAGAAAACTTTTAATTTTATGGGTTAATTCGTTGTTTTAACTCTTAAAATTGACCAGATGGTTACATTTAAATATCTATATAAAATCATAGAATCAATCCTTGGTGAGGAGTAGATTGGAGATTTTAAAGACTTAATCAAAATGGCCACAAAAATGCTGATAACTGCCTGTTTTTTTTATATAATTTTTCACCGTAATTATATTATTAAATATTCTAAAAATGTCAATAAAAATTTATAGATTTTGTCTCATGCCAACCTTTTGGCAGAATTATCAAGAAAAAGGCTAACTGGATGGGTAATCTGAGTGTTGGCTTCACGTAACATTAAAGAAAAAGAAAATAAGATATAGAAAAGGAACAAAATAATTAAAATTCCAAAGAGATTTGAAGAGAAAAAACAAATATTTGTCAATGGCCATAATCACTCTTCTCCGAGAACATCCACTACATTCATACCCTCAGCGGATATTAAATGAAAGAAAAGCAGAAAGAAATATAGAAAAGGAATAAAATAAATAAAATTCTAAAGAGAAAAATAAAGATATGAGGCAAATACCTCTTAAAGGCCATAATCACACTTATCCGCGGTCATACACCACATCCATACTCCATAACGGATACTAAATTACAAGAAAAATAGAAAAAGCTGTAGAAAAAGAACAAAATAATTAAAACTACTAAGAGGTAATACAAAATAATTTAAACTACTAAGAGGTAATACAAAATAATTTAAACTACTAAGAGGTAATACAAAATAATTTAAACTACTAAGAGGTAATACAAAATAATTTAAACTACTAATAGAAATACCTTTTAATAGCAAAAACTGCACTTCACCATGGCCATCCACCACTTGAATACCCTTTAACTTAAACTAAATTAAAAGAAAAAAAAGATGTACAGAAAAGTAACAATATAAATATAGTTCCGAAATGAAATTATTTTAAAAGAGGCAAATACCTCTCAATGGCCATAATCACACTTTCCACATCTCCATACCTTTTAATGGATATTAAATTAAAGAAAAGGAGAAAGAGATGTAGAAAGCGAACAAAATAACTAAAATTCCTAAGAAAAGGTTAAAGAGAAAAGAAAAATATTTGTTAATTGTCATAATCACATTTCTTTGCAAGCATCCACCACCTCAATACCTTTTAACAAATACTTAAAACAGAAAGACTTATAGAAAAAGAAAAAAATTCAAATTCCTGTGAAAAAATAGAAGAAAAAAGACAAATATCTGCTAAATCCAATAATCACAGATCTCTCTGTACATCCATCACATCCAAATCTTTTAACGGAAATTAAATTACAGGAAAATAGAAAGACATACAGAAGAGAAACAAAATACTTAAAATTCCACAGAGCAATTTGAATAGAAAAGAGATATATCTGTAAATGGCGATAAAACAATTCTCCCCTGTCATCTAGCACCTCATATACTTTAACGTATATTAAATGAAAAACAGAAAGGGATACAGAAAAGGAACAAAATAATTAGAATTCTAAATAGGAAGTTGAATATAAAACACATACACCTCCCAATGGCCATAATCATACTTTTCAGCTGGCATCCACCACCTCCATATGCTTTAACAGATACTAAATTTAAAGAAAAACAGAAAAAGCTAGAGAAAAGGAAAAAATACCTAAAATTCTTAAGAAAAAGTGTAAGAGGAAAGACAAATACCTGTGAAAGGCATAATCGTACTTCTACGCTGGCATCTACCACATCTATATCCTTTAAGGGATATTAACAAAATAATTAAAATTCGGAAGAGAAATTTAAAGAGAAAAAGCAAATGCCTTTCAGTGGCCATAATCACAGTTCTCTAAGTGCATACACCATCTCCATACCCTTCAACGGATATTAAGTTAAAGAAAAGTAGTAAGAGGTATAGAAAAGTAACAAAAAATTAAAGTTCGTGTGAGAAAAAAGAAGGGAGAAGACAAATACATCTCAATATCCATAATTACACTTCTCCGCTGACATCCACCCTCTCCAAATCCTGTAAAAAATATAAACAAAGAGAAATAATATAAAAAAACAAAAACAAATATAAGAAAATATAATATAATGCATATAAGAAAAACAGAAAAAGATATAAAAAAGGAACAAAATATTTAAAATTCCGAAGAGAAAATTGAATAAAAAGCATTCATTATCAAACCAATCCCTTGGTTTGGGTTTATTAATATAACTCAGTGTGCTGTCAGCTGCTTAATTCTGCTAAATTCTTCCTTTTAAAAATGTTTAACAGGGCTAAAAGCATAAAAATTTTAGCTAATGTACTACTTTTAAGTATTAATCACGTAGTTTTACCGGAACGTCACTCCAGTAGATTATACACTTTGTAGTAGATTATACATTGATACATCCAAATTTCTCAACTTTTTTCCATTTTATAGTTTCTAAGATCATAAGCTACACTGAATATCAATTTTTAAAGATATTTTTATACTGAGAATATATATTATTACAGGAATCATATAAGACACAAAAATCTATTTCAAAAACGTTTTTCTTTAAAATAAGAGACCATTTGATAAAAATGGAGTTGTAAACAATATTTCTTAAGAATGAAACAATATTCGTTAAGTTTCTAATGAATACAACCAATTGGTTTGGTTTTTTCATTTTACCTTTAGAATTTTTATATAGAAACAAAACTGGGTATCGATTTTTAGTTAAGTGCTATGAGACAATTATATAAAGTTATATAGTGTTTTAGAAACACTTTCGGTACTGAATTTTCTGTAACTCTACAAAATACTTAAAAATATTCAAAAGCAAAAGCAGTTTAACAACAAAAACTTTAAAAGATCTCCAATACTTGGAAGTAATAAATACAAATAAATAAGGCAACTGGAACAGTTCAAAATTACTAACTCGATACAAAAATTGTCAAAATGGATAATATTTTAAAAAGTTTAAAATAAAAGTGTATCACAAATAAAAACTGGTTTCAGTGCAGTAAAATAGTTATGTTATTCGAAAAATATGACTTTAAACAATGAAGCGTATGCCTTACTTTATTTTTTCATAATAAAAGATCATTTCATATTTTTGGTAAAATTCTGTCCTTTTGAAGGTCTCTAGTCCCCTTAACAGATTTATCTGGTAAACCATTGAAGTTTAAGTTAAAAGAAAAAGAGATAAAACCAACTTCTAACTGAAATTTTAATAATTTTGGGAGAAAAAAATAGAAACTGCTAAGTGATCAAAATATGATTTTATAAATTCAAGGATTTTGCCACAATAAAAATATATCAATTAATAAAAACTTATCTATACGTTCTCAGAATATCAATTTGCTATAATGTACATTAACTTTTTAGGTATTACAATTGTTTGATGTTCCACGATAATATATTACTTCTAAAGTAAAACTATGTTAGTGACTGCCGTTATTGATATCACACATCAAATAAACAAAATTTTATTAATAATTAAACCTCTTTGTCTTCTATGTCATAACCAGGAAGGTATAGACATTTCTCATCTTACGAACTATTTTTATACTGAAGCAGTGTTATAATACCAAACTTTGGTCGATGGATAAACCGATGTTATGTTTTCTTTCTTTATTTTTGGAATCTATTTTCCTTTACCTTGCAAATGAAAGTTTAAAACTCCACTAAAACTTAGCCTAAATTTTATTCACTCACTCATAACTGAAAATCAAATATTGTGTCCTATTTTTAATTATTGCCATTCGAGTAAAATTAAACAATAAAAAATTAAAAAGTTAACAGTTATCAGATCCCACTGCAAGCAAGAATATTATCAGTATCAAATTATCAACAATTTCGAAAAATGTCTCTGTCCGCGGCAAACAAGAATCTACTTTAACCCAAATAGTATAGTCTACTTAAGTTTCTGACCTAGACAGACACTAGTTAGAACCTCTTGAACATCGTCAAACATCCGGTATACAAACTTCCTTTTCCTTTTTATGTATATATATGTATATATATAGACAAAAAAAAACGGGATTAAGGTTTTTAGTAGATAGCAAAGCTGATGTTCATTTCATCTTAGCAAATTTAAAAGCTGACAAGCCCTGTTCTCATGTGTTGTATGTAGTCAATGGCACTGAAATACCAACATAAAGCGTAAAAACTCTCTCTTTGGATCTTTGATTACGTCGTTCATTTCAGTGGCCTTTCATCTTAGCTAAGGTGAGTAAAGGCATCATTGGTGCAGATTTTTTAAATAAATTTTATTTATTGATTGACATTCATAACCGAAAATTAATTAACGTTATTACCCAACTTTCTGTGCAGTGATATATTGACTGTATCTGATGAAGACACTGTCAGTACGTTTGATCATGATTCCCAGTTTTGTGATTTATTAGGGTTATTTCGTGACATCACTAAACCTAGTATTGTAAATACCCTAAATAAGCATGATGTCAAACACTATATCACCACTAAAGGACAGTTAATACACTTAAGAGCACGTTCAATAGATTCCAAAAAGTTAACATTGGTCAAAGAGTTTCAATTTATGTTGGACAATAATATAATCAGTGCATCAAAATCTCAGTGGGAAAGTAATTTGCATTTAGTAAATAAAAAGGACCCTGTGGTGATTACAGACGATTAAATACACATATAGTACTTGATCGATACCCAATTACTAGAGTTACTACTTAATTATTACTCTAGTAATTATTACTAGAATTACTAGAATCTACAACTTATTTTACAAAACAAAGTTACATTTTCAAAAATTGACTTAGTTAAGGCTTATTATTAAATTCCAATTGCAGCAAAAGATAAGCTCAAGACTGCAATTATTACTCCGTTTGGATTGTTTTAGTTTAACGTTATGAGTTTTAGACTCCAGAATGCACCCTCAACATTTCAATGGTTTATCAATGAAGTTTTTCTTGGTCTAGATTTCCTGTTCCCATACTTAGATTATGTAGTGGCTGCTTCGACCTCAGAAGATAAACACAGAAAACATCTAAAGTTGGTGTTTGAGAGAATGGATGAATATGGTATTCCTATGAATGTGTCTAAATCTGTATTGGGTGTTCACCAACTCGAATTCTTAGGATATCTCATTGCATCTGAAGAATCATATCCACTACCAGCTAAGGTTGAAGTCATCTTTGAATACAAGCTGCCAGCAACACCGCATGATTTGCGTATATTTTTGGGCATGTTGAATTTTTATCGTAGATATTTGAACATTGAAGCCCAAACTGTAGCACTGTTCCATGAGATGTTGAAAGGGGCAAAGAAGAAGGATAAAAGGAAAGAACCATGGACAGAAGAAACTATCCATAGATTTGAAAAGTGCAAAAAAAAGGACTTGGTCAAGGCTATACACTGTTGTGTTTTCCAAATCTCGACCTTCCATTATCCTTGTGTACAGATGCCTTGGATTGGGCTCTAGGTTCAATTTTCCAACAGTTCGAAAATGTCAGTTGGAAATCAATAGCTTTCTATTCAAAAAAGTTAATTCAGATGCAAAAAGCATACAGTACTTATGATCTTGAGCTATTGGGTATTTTACCTTTCCATAAAACATTTCCAACATATGTTGGAAGGTAGAGAATTTTCACGTGTCATAAGCCTATAATATTTGCCTTTCCCCAGAAAAATGAGAAAGCTTCTCCAAGACAGCTGCGTCACCTGCAGTATGTTTTACATTTTCAACTAATATCCAACACATTAGTGGAAAAAATAATATTGTGGCTGATACTCTGTCAAGAATTCAAGCAATCAGTGTTATTGATTATGATCAAATTGCCGAAGAACAGAGTAAAGATTTAGATTTCAAACAATTATGTTCAAATAATACATCTTTGCATTTTAAGCCATATGTCCTTTCATCTGGAAAGACTTTAGGGTGTAACATATTACAGGACAAAATTTGACTATACATTCCAGTTAGTTTTCGAAGGCAAATATTTAATTATATTCATGGCTTATCTCATCCTGGCATAAGATCTACAGATAAGCAGATGTCTGTCAGGTTCATTTGGCCAGGAATTAACAAGCAAGTGCAAGAATGGGCCTAGGCATGTGTTAATTGCCAAAAGGATTCAAAGATTTAGTGTGGTACAGATCAATCTTATTGGATCCTTGCCACCATAAAATGGGTAAACATATTGTTTAACTTACATTGATCGCTTTACTTGTTGGATGAAAGTAATCCCATTGCCAGATATTACTGCGGAGACAGTAAGTAAAGCATTTTATGAACACTGGGTCTGTCGGTTTGGCACACCTTCTAGTATAATCACAGAACAAGGCAGACAGTTTGAATCCCAGTTATTTTGAAATCTAGCAACAATATGTGGTACACACACAACACCATATCATCCGCAATGTAATGGAAAGTTAAACGGTTTCATTGAACCTTAAAAACTGCCATTAAAGCACATAAAAATATTAAGTGGACTGACGTTATCCCAACTGTTCTTTTAGGTTTTCTATCAGCTTTTAGAAGAGATACAAATCTCTCAATCTCACAGATGGTGTATGGTACAAATATTAGGTTACCTGGTGAATATTTTGATGAAAACGTACAAAATTAGATCCTGAAAGCTTTGTGGGTAGATTACAAAATTTTATGAAAGAATTAAAACCATTAAAAATGGAAACCCCTTCTAATAGAGGTAGTATTTATTCATAAAGATTTAAAAAGTGTGTTCGCAAGTGTTTGTGCGCATAGATAGGATTAAAAAACCTCTTGATCCATCTTATGAAAGTCCATTTCGAGTCATGAAAGAAAAGACAAATATTTTCTAAAAATACATGACAAAAATATTAATATCTCTATAGACTTAAACCTGTTTATCTGATCACAGACACTATGTTGCAGTCACCTACTACTCTGCCAAAGGATAATATTGACAATCCAATGGATGAATCTATACCTTCTCAGACTCAACTCCCTGTAAATTCTTGTTCTGGGAGAAAATTCAAACTACCTGTTCGATTTCGAACTTGAAATTACAATATTGCTTTTCACTGTTTGTTTAAAACCTAATATTTACTTCCTTTTGTGTGTGTGTGATTCATGTTGTAGTATAATGTAACTAGGTTATCACATGCATTTCATAATATATTAATTACTTTTAATATATTGTATTTCTACTTAACATATTTTTCTTTAAGTGTTGTATATATATATATATATATAATATATATATATATATATATATATATATATATATATATATATATATATATATATTATATATATATATATATATATATATATATATGTAGCGTACTGGGGCTTTAAGTGAGCCCGAAAAAGGATAGCGGAGGCCTACGTACAGACTAATGATATTTATTTAGAAACACAATGTTGAAGTTATGATAAATACAGATGAAACGATGAATATCTACAAATGAAAATGATGATCGTTGCAGGAATCAGCTTCCTAAGAGAAAAAAAGGGGGGAGGACACTCTCAGTCGCTCCCTCGAAGTTCTAGGCCGATGAGTTCACAGGAGACTCGATCGGTCAAAAATTCTCTCTGGGTCTCGAACTCTCGTCTTTTATATCGTCGTCTGACCGCAAAATGTCCATCTCAGCTGATCGGACAGCTGGTTGATGACGTGGTGAGGAAACCGCTTGTAGACTCTGGCTTGACAGGTGCAAGCAGCCCGGTTCCAAGGGAAGTTTGCAGTAATCGGGAGCAATCTCGCCGATCATTAATCGATGTCTTCGGACAAACCTTTGGAGAACAAAATAGGAAGTATTGCTGCTTCCCTTACAATATAGAGGATTTCTGTCGTGTGAAACTCTTTCTTCGGGATGCCATTGAAACTAACACTGCGAACACTTCGCCAGCATCCTAATGAATTTCTCCGACAGAATGATTGAGATGGTCCTCGGTGTCAATCCTCCATTTAGCATCCCATTCTGATCGAAACAACATCCTTTCACTAGGTAAAGAAGGGCTCAATTCAAGTGCTCACAAAAGGCACGTTTGCTATTTTTCTACGTTATGCCGGTTTTTCTCACGGTCGTAGATAAGTCTGTATCTGGAAATTTAATGTAACGAGAGATCGTTACAATATATATGTGTATGTGTGTATATATATATATATATATATATATATATATATATATATATATATATATATATATATATATATATATATATATATATATTACAAATATTTTAGTCGAGTACTTCCCAAGCAGCAAAAGATGGTTGGCCAATCATCACTTTTGATCTCGCGACGTCGGGCCGATTACCGTCTGCGATGTTGGAGAGTGGTTGTTTATGGCCGCCGGCAACCCGCCGGCGATCATCGCCGCGGCGTGTTTCAGACAGTTTTGCCGATCATTTGCCGATGTTTATGATCAGTGAACGACTTAGTACCAATCATTTCCCGATATGTTGCCAATTATTTCCCGATATGTTACCAATTATTTCCCAATACGTTGAATAAATAGGTGACCTGTTAGATTTATTATTAAATGCTTTTAAATTATTTAATTCTATATTTTCTAATGTCTTAAAAAAATTTCTTCCAGAAATTGGCTTCATTTCCTTGAATTAAAATTGAATTTTTAAAGTAAAATATTTTAGTTCTAAAATAAAAGAAACATATATCAGTAACCATTTTTGTGAGAAATTATATACAGTATTAATTTCTAAACATGGAAATTTAAAAAAAAAAAGGTTTAGAATTGTTTTTTCTAAACGTTTTTTGTTATAATTCAGAAATTATCCAGATTTCATCTAGTTTATTTAAAAATATTTGAATTTTTAAGATTTCTAGATTTTTCTTGATTATTGCGACCTTGTTTTTTACTTTTTGAGAGTGTATATTTAAAAAAATGTTTAAAAAAAAGGTTTAGAATTGTTTTTTTCTAAACGTTTTTGTTATAATTCAGAAATTATCCAGATTTCATCTAGTTTTTTTAAAAATATCTGAATTTTTAAGATTTCTAGATTTTTCTTGATTATTGCGACCTTGTTTTTTACTTTTTGAGAGTGTATATTTAAAAAAATGTTATCTTGTACTGCAAATGTACTGTAGGGTTCCAAACCAAACCCATCATATGCCTCAGCAAATATTTCTATAAAATAAAAGTTTAGTGTTCTCAAGACTAAATATTTAACAAAATTTGAATTTCTTTAATTAAAAAGCATATTTAAAAAATTATCTTGCAATATTACAACTAAAAAAAAGGAATAATTATAAAATAATAGTTTAATTTTCTCAATGTTGTCTATTAAAGAAATTTGTATGTTTTAATTCAAAAGAATATTTCAAATAATTTTCTCTTGCAGTATTGAAAGTAAAAAATATAATAATAGCAATTTTAACTATTTACTTTTACTTATTATTATTTACCTTTTATTTAATTTACTTTTAGTATTTCATATTCATCTTAATACTGAAATTTTAGTTAAAATAAAAATTAGTGCTTTGGTTCAATAACTAAACACAAAATCTGTCTTGAATAGAATAGAACTTTAAAATACAGCAAAGTACCTTCATAAAAATATTATTATACATCAAAAACCAATCTTTTTTAAAGCATTAGTTTGCACATCTTAAAACATTTTTATTGTTTTTCTCTCTGTTTTCCAAAGCAATAATCCAATATCCAAACAAAAATGCAATTAAAACCAGTATATATCAGATGTAAACAAAAATGTACATACTTCAGTCATATAATTCATCTGTGAAAAATTATCTGTACCTGACATGAAAAATACAATTATATAGAATCTTTGTAATAAAATCTGTGATAATTGTAAATATTTTTAACATTTTTAAGAAGTACATTTCAACAATTTCTGAATTAAAAAAATCTTCTCTTTTCAAGGATAAAGCAAGCATACCTTAATTTAAACTGTTCTATTATTAAATGTGAACTATAAATAAATGCTTCAAAAAATAAAATTTAAATTCTTATCCTTAACTTTTAATTACAAACATTTTGGACATTCTAATAAACAGTTTAGTACTATTACTTAATGTGAATTTCACATATTTCCCAAGTACCACAAAAACTAAAATTTTACATTTCTTATAAAATCAGAATAAGAAATTCTTTTGTTAGTTGTATATGTTTTGTAAGAATATTTACATTTAAGTAAATAATTCAACGTGATTAAAGCATAAATAAATCATTTAAAAAAGTAGGGAATCTAATCAAACTTATTGACAAACACATTAAAAACCGTGTTATTTACATTATTTTTATTATTAGAATTGCAGCCGAATGGTTAAGGTGCTGACCTTCGGTACCGTAGTTCGTAGGTTCGAATCTCGCTATGGAATGGATGCTCGTATCCCTTCGGAATCAGCTTTAATCAGTAGGTCTTGGTCTCATTATCCCAAAAAATGTTGCAAAAAATTTGACCGTAGCGCTCCAAACCTAGCTATGGTGGAGATATCCACCCTCACGATACTTCACAAGCCATCTTTTTTTATTGCTGCTTCAACTTCATATTCAATTTTATATTGCTGCTTCAACTTCATGCTTCGGTGGCAGGCTGATATTTACGATTGTTTCGGACAAATGCTGAAATAAATATAAAATTCTTTAAAATGAGACAAACAATTTAAAACTGTTTAAATGAAAATTAAAAAAAAAATTTTTTTTTAATGACCAAAATAATTTTGTGCTTTATATGCATTATCACAAAAATAATTTTCAGTCATAAAATTGCTTCATTTGGATTGTATACAGAAAAATATAAACTTAAATTGATTTATTAAAAAGTTACAAGCGTTGAAAACATATAAATGTTTCCTTAAACAGACGTTAAAATGTACACAAAGATATGCTAAGTTTTAATTCATATTTTGTATCAATTGTTAATTATTTTTCTTGCAACCAATAATCTTAGCAGTGATGATTTCTTTATATCTCTGCTGAGTCTACCACATTGAGAAAAACAAACAAAAAGAATAATAATAATAAATTCTGCTTCCAGTTACGTAAATAATGGAGATTATAAAAGATTTTTTAGTTTTCGTGTTTAGCTTTAATGTTTGTGTATCTATATGTGATTATAAGTATTATATCTTTTGGGAGAACAAAAACAGGATATTAACGTTCATCAAAAGTTTTTAAAAACTACTTCAAATAGCGAGATCCTTAAAATTTAGGCTCTTGAAATCTTTAATTTTAAACTAGGTCCCATAAAAAAATCCTTTAAAAATTTATAGATTTCTTAAATTTTCATGTCAAAAAGTGACGTATTTTGTTTGATTAAGATTCCATTCTTTGTATTCTTTAGTCTGCATTTCATTTAATCGCATAATTAATCACCAACTTATAGTTTTTGTATTAAAAATGATTTTATCAGTTAAAGAAAGAAATATCTATATATTGATATAGTCTCTAGTTTTTTGATAATATTTATCAAAAATTTCGATCAATAAAATTCTTATCGTTGAATTAATATTAAGAAGACATATTTAAATATGTATATAAAAAATTTGAAAGTTGATGATAAAAATGATTTTGTTTAGTGAAAAAAGTTTGATCTTTTGAAATAAACAGTAGTTTCTGAATAATAATTATTATATTATTTGGTTAACAAAATTTTTTTAAATATACATTTACAATTAAATTTTGTTTCCTAGTTTATAAAAAATAAAATTTTAGTGCAAAATATCATTTGCAGTTTAATCTTTAAAATACTAAAAAGCAGTTAAAACTTTTATAGTTTTATCATTTTAATTTAATTTAACTAAAAGCATTTTCATGGTATATATAAAATTTTTTATACCTATTATTTTTTACTGATAACTTAAATTTTGTCTATTAATTTTTTGTTATATATTTTTATATGATGTGTAAACGCCGAGCTGTCGAGTTTTTTCTATTTCCGATGTCCTTCACACCCTAGTCCTTTTGAATATGGCTTTGCATGGGTCCCTTGCGATGAAGCACAGCTATGGAGACTAAATAACCAGCCGTAGATGGTTAAAACTTAACAACTGATCATTTATTTAACGAAAAGGAAAAGTTAAAAAAAAAAACAAATAAACTCAATTCAGATGCAACCTAAACATCCATAGAGGAGATCACTATTAGATCAACCTGCTCATCTCAAAAATTCAGCTGGGAGTTCTTTTCGCTTCTTCCTTTCCCAAACAGAAAACCTTGGTTTTAGGGGAGGATGAAACCTCCCCTTTGACCCTCGTCCTTGGGATAGCCGAAACTCCCTTTGGCGCCCAGCCGGCTCGGTCACACAAAGCATAATTTCTTTTCTCTGTCGGTTGGTAGATAAATGGCACGCTGGACACTTCCAATCGTCCGTGCGTCAAACAGATCATTATTGGTATAATACTGCCGTTTTCAATTGTCCAAAAGAACAAAAGTTCGCCCGACCGCCGACAGAGACGAACGCGACTCTTACATTATGCTATGCAGAATTCATTAAAATTGTATCATAAAGGTGGATATTACGAAATTTTTTATTTAAGTATCAACTCTGATTTATGAATTTTTGAATGCGTATAAATTTAATTATTAGTAAATTAATCACAGATGTTCTTTATTTAAAATCCGATGTGTTTAAAAATCGATTTCTTATGAATATTTTTTAATATTTAAAATGCTCCTCGTCCTTGCAACCTAAGTTGTTATAGATTTTTTAAAAATGTTAAGCGAATACTCCTATTGTGTTTGAAAAAATCTGGGTTATCCACTTTAAATTTTGAATTTATTAGTTATTAAAACTAAATTTAAATTTAGATATTCGCCAATTTTTTATGAAAATTCAGCGTGTAATTAAAAAATATTCCCGTCCAAATTAACTATTCAGTTTATTTGCTAAATAATACCCACTAGGTGTCCAAAAATATTTTTAAGCATTAAAAAAAGTCAGATTAGAAGAAAAACAAAATTAATGTACAAGAAACATTTTTAAAATTATCGAAAATTTCCAAATATTGAATATTTTTTTTAACCCCTGCTTAAGTAAATTTTTAAAATGAATTTTGATAGGTTTGCAATTCTAGGTTTACATGTAACTGAAAATAATTCCTGATAAAGTTAGCTCCCATCATGACGAAAACTAACATTTCAAAGTACGTCATTCGTTTGATCACTGTTCATAAGGTTTGATCAACATATTTCATCTATTGATAAATTTAAAAAAAAATTTTAAATCTGTAAGGGGGGGGAATAACTTTGTGGATTTTTTAAAATGATTTTATAAACATGAATGATATATCATTCGAATAAAAGCCATTAGATCAGTTTCGATCAACCATTTTAATCAACACCGAAAATGCCCCCAAATTACCCCCAAAGTTGTCCCAAAAACAAAATATTTCACCCCTTCTCACATGTTGGAATTTTGGGACAACTTTAGTGTCATTCGAAAGAGCATCATGAGATCCGGTTTTAACCACCACTTTTGGAGTTTGATCAATGCCAGAAGTGGCTCAAATTGCAATCAAATGTGCCTCAAAATAATAAATTTATCCCCTCTCCCAAATAGGGGCAATTATTTCGACAATGGGGGGGGGTTCTTATGTCAGAGTTTAGGGCGAACTTTATTATCATTCGAAGAAGATTCGTTAGATCCAATACGATAAATACTATAGTGTTCCCAAACGTGCAGACGAACGATGGCCGAATGGTAGAATGCTGCTTTTCGGTATCGAAGTTCTTGGATTCGAATTCCACTGATGTCATGGATGTTCGTAGCCATTCGGAATCGGCTTTAAGTTGTACGTCCCGGTCTTATTTGCCCACGTGAGCAAAGCAGTAGATCATTGAGTTCCAAAATTAAACCAAGCCAAATCCCAAATGTGAACCGAAATTCTAAAGTTCAATCCCTGCTATAATTTCTATAATTTTTTTGCATGTATTTATGCAATCGTTTCATATTCATTATTGTTAAAATAGTTTTATACATTTTCTTAAATTGCAAATTTATAATTTTTTACTTCCTTTTTTATACCCATTTTACCCCAGAGGTGGGGTAAAATGGGTATTGATTAAAAAATGCTATTAATTATGCAAAATTTAATTAAAACTACTTTTTAGCTAAAAACACATTTATATGTGATATAATTACAATTTATATTGGAAAACTGTAATGGCCACGGTTATTAAGTTGAGGTACGTTCTGTTACATCAAAGCAGTCATCACTTCTCCGGCCTTAGTTTGTACTTGCTTTCTTTTACATCTGTCATTTTCTAAGAATTTTCCCCCCTTACAACTGCAGTGGTGAAATTGTTGTAAAGATGACCTTTTTTAAATCGTTATATGGAGAAGAAATGGCAAAATTCGAAGTGGTTAAAATGGAAAGTTTGAATAGAAAGAACTTCCACAGTATCTGTGGTTGAAGTCTGTGCAACACTATTTACAGTATTTTCCATCTTTTTCAGTTAACACTATTTTGTATTTAACAGGCTTTTTCCTTCATAGTGTCTTTTTCAGAAGACTAGAGAATGTCGCTTTGTACACATTTTGAAGACAGATCTCCGTGTACCACATCTTCAGGATCTTTTTCCAGGCACATTTCATAGGGGCAAATACTTCGACATCCAAAGGTTGCAGGGTATGGCTTGATTTGATATGAGTCAGTGTATGGTGATTCTATTGTCTATCGCTTGTTTTACTGTCTCATATGTCAAGTGACCATTTAATATCAAAAGAATGGGGTTTTTCAGTTGTTCCACTTGTTTGATAAAATGTCACATCCAAGATGCAAACGTATTATGCATCCACTCTGACTCTGTGCAGCTATATAATGCACCAGGTGGTCCACCCTTGGTCCAAGTTTTCACATAAATTTAGATTTTGTACAGAGTAAAAGGTAGAAGAAACTTTCCGATAGCAGATGTACAAAACAGCCATGTAAACACATGCATTTTTTAGGCTTATAAGCTCAATTTCACTATTATTATATTACTTTACTCTATACTACAGCAAATAAATTTTTAAAAAATACTATATAATATTATTTACACTAAAATTGAAGGGCCAGTTTAAATGTTAATAATTGATTTTATATCTATGGTTTTTTTATATATTTTGTATATTTGGCAACACCCTTTATGTAACTTTTACATGTATGTATCTGGCAACACTGTATGTTGTATTCAGTACTAGAGCATGCTGTATCGCTCGTAACTTGTCTTGCCTTAATAAATACTTTTCTTTTACTTCGATCCTAGCTTGATTTTATCAGGTTATGGGCCCAGGTTATCGCGCGTAATTGAAAAGATCGTTGAAGTAGAAAATTTACTTAAACGTGTTTGCTAAGCCTAAAAGCATCTTACGACGAGGCCTAACGTAATTGAAGCGGCAAAATGACTACTCCAGTGATACCCAGTGCAGTGCCGGCTAATTTCGAAAAACTGCGTGGACGGGAGAACTTTAGCGAATGGAAGTTCACCATCAGGTATCATCTTGAAGATCGAGATTTATACAACGCGTGTACTGGAGAAAATGCAGATGCTTCGGTTGATCGGCGGGCAAGATCAGCAATCGTTAGTAGCGTGGCGAGCAGCGTCATCAAAGAACTTTTGAACTGTGACACCGCTAAATCTATGTGGGATAGACTGTCAAGCCTCTACGAAGACAATAATCCCAATAGATTCATAACGTTGAATCAAGAGATGTTTGCAACCAAATTTGAAAATTGCAAAGATATGGGTGAGTACATAGATAAAATACGTACCATCGGGATTAAGATGAGGACTATCCTTCCTGAATATTCCGACCAAGCTGTTGCTGCAAATATTTTGACCAATTTACCTGCTTACTTTCGTTCATTAACGATGGCTCTTGAAAACAGTGTCCAAAAATTGACCACTGATTTAGTATGCGAGAAATTATTCTCTGAATATGCCAAAATGGGAAATCAAGAGCAAACTTACGCGATAAGGGTAAGCAGCCAGGAATCAAAATTTAGTGGCAAATGCAACACCTGCGGAAAAATTGGCCATAAAGCAAAATTTTGCAGAACGAAGAAAAACAAACCAAATTTTGCAAATAGGAGGGATGCCAGACAGAAGGAAGAACATAATCCACGAATTAAAGAAGCTTGGATTATGAATGCAGATTCTGAAGCTACCATTAATGATGAACCATGGATTATTGACTCTGGGTCAGATAGACATATGACGTCCCATAAAGAATGGTTTTCAAATTTTGCAGAATTAGCTCCATGCCCTGTAAAGACTGGTGGAACTATTATACATAGTACAGGTGAAAGAAGTGTAACTTTAAATATACGAAGAAATAACACTACTGTCGAAGTGACTTTAAATAATGTTTTGTATGTTCCAAAATTAACTGCCAATTTAATATCTGTGAAGTATCTTGCAGAAAAGTTAAATATCTTAATTGTGTTTGATGCTAACAACTGCAAATTAGTTGACAAGCAGAGTAAAAAAATTCTTGCAACAGGGACTTCAAAAAGTAATAATTTGTATTATTTAGATACTGTTCAAAGTACAGCCTTTATAACTACAAAAGTCGAATTAGTTAATATGTGGCATAAAAGACTTGCCCATCTGAGTTACCCTGGACTTCAATGACTAAAATCATGGCCCATGGTATCAATTTTTCTGATGATCCCGTCAACTGTATGTCCTGCATTAAGGGGAAAATTCACCGCCGCCATTTCCAAATCAAAAAGTTAAAAGAGCTAAAAATGTTCTTGAACTTGTCCATTCAGACTTATGTGGACCAAAGGAAATTCCTAGTCATGGTGGTACAAAATATTTCTTAACACTGACAGATGATAAAAGTAGAATGACTTTTGTCACTTTCCTGAAGACAAAGGATGAAGTGTACAATAAATTAATAGAATTTAAAGTATATGTTGACAAACAAACTGGAAAGAAATTGAAGGCTATCCGGACTGATAGCGGGACTGAATTTATAAATTCCCAAATGAAACAGTTATTCCAAAAAGAAGGCATTGCACACCAAACTACTATTGCACACACTCCCGAACAAAATGGAGTTGCTGAAAGATGCAATCGAACACTTGTGGAAAGAGCACGTGCCATGTTAACTGAAGCTAACTTAGACCAACGATTTTGGGCAGAAGCTGTAAGTACTGCATCTTATTGTAAAAACAGAAGTCCAACTGTTGCTGTGAATGGCAAACTCCATTTGAAGCATGGACAGGGGAAAAGCCGGGTCTACAACATATGAGAAAGTTTGGATGTAAAGCTTTTTGTCATATTCCCAAATTCCAACGTAAGAAATGGGATAACAAAGCCAGAGATGATTCTTGTGGGCTATAGCCTAGAAAGTAAAGGCTATAGACTTATGGATCCTACTACATTTAAGATTACTGAAGCCAGAGATGTTATCTTTCTGGGACATGAAAAATGTACTTTCTCACAACACTCAGACACTGAGTCAAATCTGAAATTCTGTGAAGAAGAGTTAATTTTCCCCATACATCAAAATATCCAGACTGATGTTCCTAAATGTCCAGTACCTGACAATGATGATAATACTTCAGAAACCAAAAGTGAAGCTCCTGTAAGAAGATCTGGCCGTGAATCAAAAATGCCAACTTACCTTCAAGATTATGATACATCTTCAGGTCAACACCACTGCCATATATCTACAATCTTGGATGACAACATGCTAGATATAACAGACATTCCAATTTCTTTCAATGAGGCCATAAACCATGTGAAGACTGTAAGATGGAAAGGGGTCATTTCTGAAGAACTTGAAGCACATAAGAGAAATCAAACATGGGAGATTGTACCGCTCCTTCTGGCCGTAAACCCATAAAGAGCAGGTGGGTCTTCAAAATCAAACATAATGCTGATGGAACTCTTGAGCGTTACAAGGCCAGACTGGTCGCCAAATGCTGTTCTCAGAAAGCTGGGATTGATTACAAAGAGACATTTTCCCCAGTTGTCCACTTAGAAACACTGCTAGTTTTACTAGCAATGTCTACCCTTTATGACTGGGATATTGACCATCTTGATGCTGTCGTTGCATTCTTACAAGGAACTATTGAAGAAGAGATTTATATGGAACCACCAGAAGGTTTGGAGATCTCCAAAGAAAGGGGAAGTGAAAAGCTCCATAAAGGAATGTATGGATTAAATCAATCAGGCAGAGCCTGGTACACTAAGCTGGATGATAATCTTAAAGAGAGCTAGGATTAACATGTGCTGATTTTGACTGTTGTGTTTACTACAAAATAGAAGGTAAAAATATTACCCTTGTTGCTGTCTATGTTGATGATTTATTGATCTTCTCAAATTGTCCTAAATATAAATCATGGATAAAAGAAGAGTTGTTTCAAAGATTTGAAATGAAAGACCTTGGTGAATTAAAATATTGCCTAGGAATTGAAATCCAAAGAAATAGAGAAAAAGGAATAATGACACTAAATCAGTCAACATACATTGAATCCATCCTTAAAAAATTTTCCATGCATGATTCAAAACCAGTATCAACACCAACAGACATCAATCAGAAATTGTCTAAATCATGTAATGTTGATGAAAAGTTAATACCTATATACCAGTCAGCAGTCGGAAGTTTACTTTATGCTGCAAAAGGAACTCGTCCTGACATTGCTTATGTTGTCATCTTATTGTGTCAGTACTGTTCAAACGCATCTAAAATGCATTGGGTTGCATCCAAGCGTGTGATGAGGTACCTCCAAGGTACTACGGAATCAGAGTTAACATTTTCACGCTTGAAAAACAGTGAATTTTTAGGCTATTGTGACTCTGATTATGCTGGATGTCCTGATGACAGGAAATCGACAACTGGATTTGTCTTCAAATTGGCTGGAGGTGCTGTCACATGGCAAAGCAAGAAGCAGTCAACAGTAGCAAAGTTCCACAGTCGAGGCAGAGTATACTGCTTTGGCAGCTGCTACCAAAGAAGCTCTGTGGCCAAGAAAGTTTTTAAAGGAACTTAACTTACCATCAAAGGACCCAATCACAATATTTTGTGACAATAAAGGGGCTATTGACTTAACGAAAAACAGCATTTTTCATGCTCGTTCAAAGCATATTGATATTGCCCATCATGTCACAAGAGATGCCATCAAAAGTGGACATGTATTAGTTGAAAAGATCTCAACTGAAACAATGATTGCAGATTCTCTGACCAAATCAGTGCCAAAGCAAAAACATGAATGGTGCAGAGAGAATATGGGACTTTCTGAACCATAACTATTACTTTTTATTCCCAATATTGTTCTTATTTTTAAGGTATAAAATCAGGGGGAAGTGTTAATAATTGATTTTATATCTATGGTTTTTTATATATTTTGTATATTTGGCAACACCCTTTATGTAACTTTCACATGTATGTATCTGGCAACACTGTATGTTGTATTCAGTACTAGAGCATGCTGTATCGCTCGTAACTTGCCTTGCCTTAATAAATACTTTTCTTTTACTTCGATCCTAGCTTGATTTTATCATTAAATCATTAAATCTAAAAATTTAGAACTTTATAATAAATGGTTAGACTAACCATTTTCAACCATGATACAAAAATAATCATTAAACATAAAATATTTAAAATATTTCTTGCCTATTCTTGAAAAACTGTTGTTCAGAAACAATTGCAATTGATTACTGGAAAAATATTGACGATAAAAGAAATAAAATATTGATGTAATACTAGACTCAAGACTCGAGTTGGTGTTACATGGGCACCTGTCTGTTTTACGGCGGCCGAAGACTGACTCATCGAGAGAGGTTGTACAAGCCCTGTTCCAGGGAGGTGAAAGCTCAACAGGAGGGGGCGAGGAATGCCACACCCGCCCGCTCCAGCGGCGGAGAAGGATATTTTTCCCAGAGAGGCGAAAGCTTGACCATGAGGGGAGGATTCCACCCCGGCCCGGTCAGAACGACGGAGAACGGACATATTATTCGGAAAGGAGCTGAGACCGAGAAATGTGTTTTCCGCTCGGCACAATTTGGTTTTTCTCGGTCTTATTTCAGCCATGTTTATGAGTAAGATGTTGAGTGTACAAATGTTTTAACAGAATTTGTAAAATAATAAAATGCATAGTCAAGGATTTTGTCACTGCAGTACTTAATTGTCGGCAATATAGGCTTTCATCGAACCCAAGATACCTGCTCCAGTAGCAATAGGCGAGCATGTACAGAAACGAGGCGTTCGGTTCTCGGAAAGGACAGCCGTGGACTCGCGAGACGCCTTTTTACAGATGGTTTGAAAGTTGTTATGACCTTAGTAAAGAAGAATTTATTCCTGACTTGCAAACAAAGCAACCTATGTTGACAGATGAAAAATATAAAACTTCTTAATGAAAATAAATGTTACTAACAAATGTCTAAAAATATATTAGAAAGATGAAATATATTTGTTAAAAGTTATGATGTGTCTTTTAAGTAAATTATAAAAAATACCCATTTTACCCCACCAGACCCTAGTTAAAAAAGGGTTAAAACATTACGTTTAAGGATTATCGGATATTCATTAATGAAAACTTTTGCTCCTCAGTTGAAACTTCCAAGTTACGCCTCTGATAGCAGTTATCCATTTTCAATATATTAAATCAAAAATTTGGTGACACTGCTATCTTCTTTAAGAGATAAGCAGAATTATAAAAGAATTAAAATATAATTTATTTAACTTTATAACTCAAATATACCTTACTAACTTATTATTCCATTAAGGCTCTAATATTTAACCTGTTTCTTTGGGAAAATTTATTTAAATATTATTTAATGAAAAATAATATATAGAACATTTTTAAAAGGAAATTTTATTTTTATTTATTTATTTACATATTGCTAGATATATTTGTAAGCTTATATATTTTTTGCTTTGTATGTTGGCGAAAAGAAAGACATATTTACTCAAGTGAATCCCGATTATTCATTTGATAATTTTAATCATTTCCAAATTCTTCCACTATCTTCAATTTAAAATGATATAATGTAAGTATTTACTTTCGATTAATAACTTGACACCATGCAGATTATATTAGATCATTTACATCTATACCAAAACTACATCAAAATAAACATGTCTGCATTTTCCATACAAAAGAAAAAAATGTCGACGATTGCTAACAAGTGTTTCTTGATACTTCCTCCCTTTATTTATCAATACTATGCTACATATGTAAAAACATTTCTTGTGAAATATTTCGATGCATTTATATCAGTAAAACACTGAACTCTTTCGACTTTTATTCGTTTAAATTTTGTTCTCATTTGTGGCATGGTTTTTCATAGCCGTTCGGAATAGGCTTTAAGTAGTAGGTCCTATCGGACAAAATCTACGATGCACCTCTGTCAAATCCAATAAAAGAAATTCCGAGATAAGATTTTATTTATTTCAATTAAAATTATGAAGTTTTTTTCTTAATGTTTTTTTTAGTTATAATTTAATTTTACGCTAAAGTATCAAAATATCTGTAATAAATGTACTCAAAATATCTGTTAAAATTATAATATATTTAAAACAGAAAAATTATTAACTGTAATGCGATGCGTGCGCAGAAACTGCAAAATTATAAAAATTTCAACAGGTTTGATTTGGAACAAGAATTTGATAATTTCATGTCATGAAATTCATGCCACTAGTGGATAAATGATCACATATAGTAAACATGAAATTCCCGCCCTTTTATCTGTCATGTTTCGAAGTACTATATTCGCTCATTTAGCGCTTTTACGGGGTAAAATTTTCTTTTAACCTTCTCTGAAAAAATTGTACAGATACAATGTGCATTGCCCCCAAGAGCGCAATTATCAGGTAATTATTTTCGTTACTTAAAAAAAAAAAATTAAACATTTATATGTCACTTTTTAACTCTTATCTGCTACTTACACGTTTATATTTTTATGAATTTAGTATTTTCTTCGAATTTTATAATTCCATATAACTTTATGGGCAAGTTGTCTCGAGCAATTAATTAAATTTTATTTAAATAATAAAACCTGTTAACAAGAATATAATCTTTATGTATTGGTTATTCATATATTTATTTAATTTTCCCAATTTCGAATTGCAGTGGTGTGAAATTCTTTCGATAAGTTGTAACGTTCGTTTCGATTTTAACTACTTTTTATATTACTTATTAATATAAAAATTAAATTTTATTAAATGAATTTCTCACATATATTGTTAAAACTTTTTCAAAAGTACGATGTATTACGTATTGTTTCTGTTAAGATATGTGGTGAACCTCTATGCTAAGGAATGCTAAGATATGCTAAATACATGTGAGCGTATAGTATTTTCTTTTATATGATCTTTAAGCTAATTGATTTAAAAAACTTATACTTGCTTTCATTCTAGATGATTAAAATGTACCTCCTTTAGCTCTTTTTATTAAAAAAGATTTTGTATCGGAAGGTTTAATGACTGAAGTATACAAATTTAATATAACAATCTAAAAAAACATATTAAATCTTTACAAGATTTGCTCGTTATTTAAATTCTGCTTTCAACTTATTTCCTCTGCTAATTTTTACACTTATGGAATTATTAATCAAATTTTGGTTTCGCTTAAGGTATTACATTCTTTTGTTTTATTGTTATATTTTAATTTTTATCAATAATTTATTGAACGGACTGGTGTTTTAAATTAGTATGGAATATGCATGTAAAAGAATAACTTTATCAAGGCCTGACATCATTACCCTTGTATCATATACTCAAAATTCTTTTGTTAATATTTTTCCCCTTTTGTACTTTTGTACTTAACTACAATTATTAAAAAACTCTTAAAATTATTCTTTGATATCCTTGTATAGAGATCTGGAGTACAACTATCCAAAAGCCCATTGGAAATCATGTTTTCAGTATGGCTGTGTTGTGTTTTTGATGATGCTAAGCAGTGGAGATAGCAAATAATATGTGCAGTTCTGCAGTTACTTCATCAAGTTGAGCACCAATAAATGTAAAATAAGATATTTTATAGATTGTTTATTCATATATTGAATTTGATATATTCAGTTCTTTAGAACATTTTAGTAAATATGCTACTTCATATCAAAACTGTCTCTTTGTAGTTTATTTTAGATGTTCCAATATCCTATTCCATAATCCAGTGTTCACGGAATTTACTATATAAAGTCATTACATTATCATGTTTATTGTGCATAGTACTACTAACTTCATATGGACACACGTATTTCTATTAAAAAATCATATACTTTGATTTTAATGCCAAATTTATTTTCTTTATTTCAAATGCTTATTTTAGCATCTGAGAAACAGGTTATGTGTTTTGCTAAAAATTCTTCATAGAGTTTAATTAAGGATTAAAAAAGTATTTTAAACACTTCTAATATGTTCTAATATGTATCACTGTAATCACTGTTCTAATATGTACATCTAAAATTAGGTATGAAGTCTGTGGTAGACCTAAAAATATAACATCTCTGTTGAACCTTTCTGAAGACATAATGCTTCTGACATACTTTAAACCAACAGAAAATGCTTTATTTAGATCATATTATCTTACCATTCTCTTAGTTACATTATAAAAGCATTAGAATATTTTGAAATAAATTTTTAAGATGTAAAATAGGTTCAAATGTGTTTTATTTGACAGATTTCATTCATTAGTATAATCCATTTGAGTAATAACTTTATTTGTTTCTATATAAATTTCAACTGAACTAAAATTTTGCAGTTGGATCAAAGCTTATATATGTTGGATATGTTAATGCATAAATTTTTAACATTTCATTCCATTTAGAAAAAAAAAGTCTAAATATTTACAACCATTGTACTTCCTTTTAAAAGTAATATTTTTATATCTATTATATTAAATATCATTAGTATTTGCTTATAGATTAGATAATCATATTTTAAAATACAAAAACACAAAGTAGAAAATTAAAAACTAAGTTTTTTTTTTTTCAAATTAGTACTGAGCAGTAGCATTATATTAGTGTACATTAGCACTATTTCCAGGCTGAAGAATTTTTCTATGGTTTTTACAGTTTTTAAATCTGAGATTTTTAAGAATATTAGTTTAAGAAAAAATATATGTATGTAGTAGATTGTCAATTGAAATTTTGGGAATCTTAATAATGAATTTTTAAATTTCAGAGATAGGAGTTGTAGAAAAGCATTCATGCTTTACAAACAAGCTTCTGTAGTAAGTATTACTGATTAGTTACAGAATAGTGCTGTTATCATTTACAAAGAAACTTTAAAGCATTATGATTAAAGTTCTCAAAATCTTAAACTTCAAGATATTCATCTCTGAAAAGGAAAATATTTTGTTTTATTTTTACTGTATATTTAAAGCATATAATTTTTTTTTTTTTTTTTTTTTTTTTTTTGTCATCATAAATAATAATTCGCCTTCAAATTGCTGGTGCACATAATTAAAATAGATTTTTTGCGGTTTCTTGTATATTCATGTACCAGTTTTGATGATATCATTATCTAATAATATGACTTTCTATATGAATTTCACTATGTTATTATAGACCTATAAATTAAATAAAATGATAAATTCAAATTCCTTAATTTCATTTCAATTATATGAAACTTTTCTAATCTTTATATATTATTGTATGATTATTATTATAAGATATATGATTATTATTGAAAGCGCTTATTCATGGAAAAATAAGATTCTTGCCTCATACAATTAGTGCTACAGTTCTTCATGGGTAAATATTTCTTTTACAAAATTCATAGTGCTTTGTATTCTGTTGTTTTTATTTTCAAACTTAATATATAGCATTTATATGGTTTGTATTAGATGTTTTTATATTAATGTAATATTATCTAAAAATAGTTAATTCAAATCATTATTATTTTCTGTTGCAAATTTTTGTATCTATGGATATTTCAGGCAATAATTACAATTTAATATAGTATAAAGTGAAGTTTCATTTATAGCATATACATTAAACATTTCTTTTATTTAAAATGTTCTTCAATTTTAAGAAATTGTGGATCTGTGGTAAACTTACTTCTTTTTCTATTATAAAAAAGATAGTTTAAAGAGAAATGGATTATAAACTTTGTTTTGCCATAGAGTGTTTATATACATACAGGCTTTTTGTGAGAACATATCTTTTATGCAGTATGCTCTGTATATTTAGTGATAATGGTATGTTTAATGGTGTTGTATGTTTTTCATTTTACATTATTTATAGCTGTATTTTCTTTTTCGTGCATCATAAACCTTTCAGTTTCCAAGTCAAAAGTTATGTAATGTCTTCTATATATTTACATGGTAGCTGCAGTGCATATTCTTAGAAAAATAATAGATCATTACCTCACCACACTAGCTGCTACAGTTCATCAGTATCATATTCCTTCTTTTAACTTTTTAAGAAAAGAGAAATTTACTCTTAAAGTATACTGTATTTCATAAAACCCGAAATTAATATACAACATATAGAGACTTATAAGGTATTAGACGTTTTCATATGTATGTTTATTAATCTAGCTAAAGTTAATTTTAATCATATTTTTATTTTCTGTTGTACGTTTTTGTATCCATGCATTTTTCAGAAAATTACAATTTAAGAGCGGGAACAGATATATTTTATTTATAGAATGTAATTCACACATTTTTTTTTTTTTCTGTTTTAAGTGTTTTTCAAAGCTTTCAGAAATTTTGTATGTTCATTCATAGTTTTGTATTTCATATTTATCTATATTAAAGAGAGTAATTTAAAAAGAAATGGATTATAAATTTTGTTTAAAAATTTATAGATAATATTAATAAAAATTTATTGGGGAAAATATGTATCATAAACTATTCTCTGTGCTTTTGCTGATAAGGGTATACTTAATATTTTGGTACAATATGTGTTAAGATTTTTCATCTTGAATTATTTTACACTTTATGATGCTTTAAAAACAAAATACAAGTTTTAAATTTCTTAGTCAAAAGTTGTATAATGTCCCTTCTAGATCTAAAAAGTAGCTGGTGTGCATATCCTTAAAAAATTATAGATCTGTGTGCCACTAGGAAAGGTGCTATATAACTACAGTTCTTCATAACTACAGTTCATCATAGTTAACATTTTTAAAGAAAATAAAAATTCATATTGATTTACATTTTGCTTTTTTTTTTCACATTTAATATAAAGCAATTATGGGCTATACTTTTATATTAATGTTTATTCATCTAACAATAATTAATTACAATCAGATTTTTCATAAACTATTTTAAATTCTTTTTTTTTTTTTTTTTTTTTTTTTTTTTTTTTTTTTTTTTTTTTTTTTTCCCAACACAGCAGGCAATCCAATTTAAAATTTTGTGTCCATGTATTTTGTGGGCAAAAAATTCACTTTATCACAGTGCACAGATAAGTTTTATTTATAGCATGGCATGTGCTTGAAATATCCGTCAATTTTAAACTGTTGTTCAAAGTTTTAAGGAGTTCCAGTATTTTTCTGTAATAAAAGAAAAAGTGCATTGTATTTTTGCTGATAAGGGTGTATTTAATGTTTTTGTATAACATGTATATTATCATTTTTCATTTTCATTTTACATGCCTTCATTTTTAAAATGCATCATAATACTTTTAAAATTTCAAAGACAAAAGTTGTATAATGTTCCTTCTAGGACATCGGTCGGGGAACTTTTTTAATCATTACCACAAAATATTTTTTTGTAAGTTGATATTACCCCATGGCGAAGAGAAAAAAAAACGAAATCGCCTCTTTTTAGCATCTTTCATATTATAGCCCCCCCCATGATAATTTTGAAAAGAAAACAACTAAAAATTTTATTTAAACTTCATTTATTCAATTTATCAATGTAATACCTAGTAATCCATAACGGTATTGTAACAAATTATAATAATAATAATAAAAAAACAAAAACAAACAATAATTAGATTTGAAAAAATTAAAGAAAAAAGAATAATTGAAAAAAATTTTAAATCAGCAACTAACTAATAAAAACTCGCTCTCTGACTTGTCACTTTATTTGTACTCAATTTAAAGTAAAATGAAATGTGATTTATTGCGCAAAGGAAACACTTTAGTGGTGAGTAGTGAGATGGCAAGAATACTTTAGTGTGGTGGGTAGTGAGATAGCGTGACCTGCATATGTCGCTAAATTGTTTAAGTTGAAAAAAATACTAACAAGTTTATAAAATAGCAAATTAAAAATATATACTTTTTACTCAAAAAAGTTTCATTTTTACCCCCAAAAATTTCATTTTTACCCCATTTGGGGTAATTTACCCCGGTTCCCCGACCGCTGTTCTAGATTTACATTTTCAGTACATATTCTTGGAAGAACAAGTTATCCTTGCCTCTAAATTTTAGATTTCTTTTAATTTATCTATATATATAAAAATGAATTTGTGTGTGTCTGTCTGTACTCAATAGACTCAAAAACCATGAATCCAATCGCCGTGAAAATTTGGGAAATTATTAGGTACATCCGTGGGAAGGTTTTTGTAAATTTTTAACGTTCGAAATCCATTCCTTCCCCCTTTTTCGAGCATTTTATGTCATTATTCCATGCATTATTTTCCCCGGTTAAACGCAAACGATTAACTTTTTCATTTATCGCATCATAACTAAATGAAAGAAGCAATCATTTCTAGCAATGTGACGTCATTCCGTTAATCCCATGTATTTGTTTTAAGCGCAGTTTTCCTCGGTTAAAAGCAGGAGATTAAAATTTTCACATAATAAATAGGTGAAAACGATATTTTCATTATGACGTCATTACTTTAAATATCTCATTTATTCATTTCTTATTTTATAATATTTAAACATCGTCTGCGTAGTATCAATTTGATTTTAATTATTTGGCAGCAAATTCTAATAAATACAAAAATGCAGTAAAAAAACTCTTGCAGTTACTAATACGAGAATGAATTATTAATAGTAAATAAATACAAATATTATTGATTTAGAGCTGAAGAAAATAATTGAAAATACGTTTCATTTAACCCCACAATTATGCCACCAAAGCGAAGTGCTATTGGTCGATCAACAAATCAAGCAAAAAGGAGAAGAGAAGAACGAGCTTCAGAAACAAGTGAGCAGAGACAATCTAGGCAAGAAAGAGATCGAGATCACACCGCTTGTGCTCGATCATTAGAAACAAGTGAGCAGAGACAATCTAGGCAAGAAAGAGATCGAGATCACACCGCTTGTGCTCGATCATTAGAAACAAGTGAGCAGAGACAAACAAGGCAAGAAAGAAATCGAGATCACACTGCTTTTACTCGATCATTAGAAACAAGTGAGCAGAGACAAGCAAGGCAGCAAAGGAATCGAATTCGCATGGCACAGACAAAACGAACGATACATACTGATTTGAATTTATGTGGTTTCAATTACAATCCCCTTTACAATTACAGTCTTCATCCAAGTGTAATTATTGGAAAAATGGATAAAAAGTGTACGTATTGTGGTGCTCAAAAATTTAAAAATGAAACACCAGGTATGTGCTGTGCAGGTGGAAAAGTAAAGTTACCAGACTTGCGTTCACCACCTGAACCCTTATTAACTTTAGTATCAGGTGAAACAAGTCAATCAAAACATTTTTTGAAAAATATACGCAAGTACAATTCATGCTTCCAAATGACATCTTTCGGAGCAACGAATATCGTTAGCTCAAATTATATGCCAACATTTAAAGTACAAGGGCAAATTTATCACCATGCTGGATCACTACTACCTTTGCCAAATGCTGATCACAAGTATCTTCAGATATATTTTATGGGAAATACTGATGAACAAATTAACAGAAGGTGTCAACTGAATATGAGTACTAAACGAGAGATTGTCGCTGAATTACAAAACTTTTTTGAAGAACATAATGAATTAATTAAATTATTTAAAACCGCCATTGAACAAATGCCATCTGACGATTACAAAGTAATAATAAAGGCAGATAAAATACCTATTGGTCAACATCGAAGACAATTCAACGCACCAACGATCGATGAAGTGGCAATTGTCATAGTTGGTGATGAATTTAATTCTCGCGATATAATTCTTCATCGTAGAAATGGTGACGTCCAGCAAGTGTCAGAAACGCATCGTTCATATGATGCATTACAATATCCCATTCTATTTTGGCAAGGAGAGGATGGATATCATTTTAATATTAATATGAGAAACCCTACTACTAATGTGGACATTAACAAAAAGGTCAGTGCTATGAATTATTATGCATATCGAACGATGATTCGTGAGAATGCTGATAATCATATATTGAAATGTAGACAATTATTTCATCAATACATTGTTGACATGTATGCAAAAATAGAAAGTGAAAGACTGCTCTACATACGACTAAATCAAGTCAAATTGCGTTCTGAAGAGTACATTCATTTACGTGATGCAGTGGTAAATGATGGCAATCTCAGTGAATTGGGGAAAATGGTTATTTTACCATCCACATATACAGGCAGCCCAAGACACATGCACGAATATGCACAAGATGCAATGACGTATGTTCGTGCATATGGTCGTCCAGATTTTTTCATCACATTTACATGCAACCCAGCATGGGATGAAATAAAGGAGCTTTTATTAACTGGACAATCACCATCAGATCGTCATGATATTTCTGCACGTGTATTTAAACAAAAGTTAAAATCTTTAATAGATTTCATTGTCAAACACCAAGTATTTGGAGAGACGCGCTGTTGGATGTATTCCATAGAATGGCAAAAAAGAGGCTTACCACATGCGCATATTTTAATATGGATGATGGAAAAGATAACACCAAACAGAATTGATGAAATCATCTCTGCAGAAATACCAGACATTGAAGTTGATAAAGACTTGCACGATATTGTCTCAAAAAATATGATTCATGGTCCATGTGGCTCACTAAATAATAATTCACCATGCATGTTAGATGGAAAATGCACAAAGCGGTATCCTAGAGACTTACTTGCTGAAACTATTACAGGCAATGATGGATATCCACTCTATCGACGACGACCTGCCGAAGATGGTGGAAAATCCATTAAACTAAAAGTACTCAACAATACTATTGATGTTGACAATCGTTGGGTAGTACCATATTCTCCATTACTACTTAAAACTTATAACGCACACATAAATGTTGAGTACTGCAATTCAGTGAAAGCTATAAAATATATTTGCAAATATGTGAACAAAGGAAGCGATATGGCAGTGTATGGAGTGGAAAATACAACTGCTTCTAACGATGAAGTCACCCAATATCAACTGGGACGCTACATAAGTAGCAATGAGGCTGTATGGCGTATTTTATCATTTTCCATTCATGAGCGATATCCAACGGTTGTTCATTTAGCAGTACATCTTGAAAATGGACAGCGTGTGTATTTTACATCAGAAAATGTACGTGCAAGAGCAATGTCACCACCGCCAACAACATTAACTGAATTTTTCACATTATGTAGAAATGATACCTTTGCAAGGACACTACTGTACTCTGAAGTACCAACTTATTTTACGTGGAATACATCAACAAGAAAATTTCAGCGTCGTAAA
Organism: Pardosa pseudoannulata; assembly: GCA_032207245.1. Taxonomy (NCBI): domain Eukaryota; kingdom Metazoa; phylum Arthropoda; class Arachnida; order Araneae; family Lycosidae; genus Pardosa; species Pardosa pseudoannulata. The sequence continues at coordinate 94,785 of CM063498.1, read as the reverse complement.
CAAGGTAGAGCAGTACAAGGACACCTCAATTTATATTCCACAGATGCTTTGGGTCGTCTGTACACTGTACATCCAAATAATGCAGAATGCTTTTACCTAAGATTATTATTAATCAATGTTCGTGGACCAACATCTTTCCAAGAATTAAAAACAGTCAACGGCCATGTGTGTGCTACATTTCGTGAGGCTTGCCAGAAATTAAGTCTCTTAGAAAACGATGCTCATTGGGATATTTCACTCGCTGATGCTTCCAATACAGCTCAACCACAGCAGATACGTACACTATTTTCCATCATACTAACTACATGTTTTCCGGCTAATCCAAAGGATCTTTGGAGAAAATATAAAGACTATATGAGTGAAGACATTTTACATCGCATGCGTAGAATAAGTGATAATCCTAACATTCAATTTACATCAAATATATACAATGAAGCATTGATTTTAATTGAGGATGTATGTTTGACAATAGCCAACAAATCACTGACAGAATTGGGAATGATTGCTCCAAATAGATCTGGTAATGACAGTTTCGATCGCGATATACAACGAGAAACGCACTTCGATGTTAATGAATTACAAACATTTGTTCGAACGAATCTGCCGAAATTGGTATCAGAACAACGAACAGCATATGACACAATTATAAATGCAATATATAACAAGAGTTGTGGTTTATATTTCTTAGATGCACCTGGAGGAACTGGCAAAACTTTTCTTATTTCAATTATTCTGGCAACTATAAGATCACAAAATAATATTGCACTTGCTATTGCATCATCTGGTATTGGAGCAACTCTTTTGGACGGTGGTCGAACAGCACATTCAGCATTGAAACTGCCATTAAATATGCAGGTAATTGAAACTCCAACATGTAATATTAGCAAATATTCTGGGATGGGAAAAGTACTAAGATCATGCCAGCTTATAATATGGGATGAATGCACCATGGCACACAAGAAATCATTGGAAGCACTTAATCGCACATTAAAAGATTTGAGAGGAAATGATCAGCTCTTTGGTGGTGCACTCATTTTGCTAGCTGGCGATTTTCGACAAACGCTACCAGTTATACCACGTTCAACACCTGCAGATGAATTGAATGCATGTCTCAAATCATCAGTGTTATGGCGGTATGTGGAGAAAATATCCTTAAAGACCAATATGCGTGTTCAGTTACAACAAGATCAATCTTCTGAACGATTTGCAAAACAACTGTTAGATATTGGGAATGGTAAAATGGAAATAGACGAATCAACAAACTGTATTACTTTACCAGAAAACTTTTGCACCATTGTAAAATCCACTGATGAATTAATTGCCAAAGTTTTCCCAAATTTATTGCAAAATTATAAAAATAATCAATGGGTTAGTGAGCGAGTTATATTGGCAGCCAAAAACGTTGATGTAAATTCAATAAATTACACAATTCAAAATGAAATACCTGGTGAAAAAACAACATATAAATCCATTGATACTGTTGTCAATCAGGATGAATCAGTTAATTATCCAATAGAATTTTTAAATTCATTGGATCTACCGGGAATGCCACCGCATATTTTATCTTTAAAAATTGGTTCCCCAATCATCCTTCTACGAAATATAAATCCACCGATACTATGCAATGGGACTAGGCTATTAGTAAAAAAATTAATGGATAATATTATTGAGGCAACCGTTTTAAATGGAAAATATCAAGGGGAACATGTACTATTACCACGCATTCCCATGATACCAACAGATACTCCATTTGAATTCAAACGTCTACAGTTTCCTGTACGCCTAGCCTTTGCAATGACCATTAACAAAGCACAGGGACAATCATTACAAGTATGTGGATTAAATTTGATAAATCCATGCTTCTCACATGGACAGCTGTACGTTGGGTGTTCAAGAGTTGGAAAACCATCAGATTTATTTGTTCTTGCACCAGACAGAAAAACAAAAAATGTTGTATATTTAAAAGCACTACTATGATAAAATTCACCATGAATCATCAAAAATCATTCATTCCATGATGATATTTAAAAATTACAAAATTATTGTCCAATTGAAATTTGTTTGCAATATTGTTTAATATCCCAAGTGAAGAAGCATGTTTATTCGACCATCAACTATGTATATCTATGTTTTGTGCATATGTTATATTCAAATGATAAATGTAGGGAAAATTTTACAGTTAATTTTTATTTTGATGTTTTGTATACATTTGATCATTAATGAATTGTGTTTGAGGTATCAAAACTGTCTTTTATTTATTTAAACACAGCAACGTGTGAATGGGTACAGCTAGTTTTCTATAATAATCTGTCAGTAATTAAGATGGAGATGGGTTATCAAATTTATTTTTACCATTTTGTGTAGATATGGAAATTGTTCAATTGTTGTAAATAGGAAAGTGAATTGAAACAAAGTGGAAACAACTAATTTTGTTCATTTACAGATTGGAAAATATTTGCTAATTATTTCTTGTCTCATCATGGGAATGAAATTTAAAAACTTAGTATGATTTACTTTCATATTGTTTTGATTCTTGATGTGAGAATTTCAATTATGTTGGATCAATGGCTTGTTTATTCATATTTTATATATCTTTTACAGGCTCAGTTATTTCTTAAAGAAGAGACTTTATTTTTTAAGAGACATTTCCTTTCCTTTTTTATGCACTCAAATTTTCATTTGGGAGATCAACTTTTAATTATTTACTTATTTACTGAAATATAGCCATGACCAATTTATACATATTTAGAATTTTAGAATATTAAGTATAATAAATGTTAGCCTTTTTATATATTAAGGCCTTTTTAGCTTTTAACAAAAAGAAGTTAAATAAAAAAATGGTCTTTTTATCAATTCTCTAATAATTATGCTTGAAAAATTTTAATACTGTTAAAAATCTTTTTGTTTTTTAGAATAAAAATCAAGAAATCACAAAAATACAAGGATATATGATGTGTGATCATTTGAGACTAATTGGAATGAGACTGATTGTAGTTAAAACAACATGTAAGGTAGGACTTTTGTGTTTTTTAGTTATACAATTATAACCTTGTTGCCCTTTTTAATAGATATTTATGTTCATTTTTTATTAAATTGGAACAGCATTTTCCTTTACTTTTCTATTAAAATACTTATTTTAATAGCTTTGAATTCTAAATATATATTAATCACCAGTGTAATACCATGTAATGTGACCATTAAAGCATAGAGTTATTGCTACAACATTTAAGACATTTTGTTTATTAATTTAGAAATCAAATCAAATACAATCCTTGAACACAAAGCAGCACTTTGTGTTTCAAAAATCAACCCATGCCAGTTTGACTTATTATGAGAAAAAATAAAATCTGGAACTCCATATCTTAAAAAGGTATCCTTGAAAACATTATTTCAGTAGCAGTTTTGTTTAGAATAGAGGTGATTCCTGGAGTTGACAACCTAACTGTATCCCTATTCCAAGAATGCCCCAGCATCAAGAGAGAATGTGACATCCTGGCTGCCCTGTTGACCTAGCTACCATCCCAGATTTACTCTGGGATGGCATGATGCCCTAGTAAAAGTTCCCAGGATTGTTGTATCTCCTGTCTCCCTTAGCAGTTCTTTGACAGATGCCTGTCTTCGTCATTAGATGTGCACTCATTTTTTGCATGTGCCCCATCTCTCAACTTTGTCCAAGTAGGTCATAATTTACCGCTTTTACGATTGGAGTCACCACCTCATATTTAGATAATTTAATAATTAAATGTGCTAGATAATTTAATCATTAAATGTGCTGCCTTTGTACTATCCTGATTGTATACATAGGAAGTTGTAAATGATGAATATAATTATTAAAATGCTATGTATTCAGAATTAAGTGCTAACCATTATTTTTGGGACAAGCACATAATCTGGGTTAGAGCTGTTGGTAGCTCAATGTTATGAGTATGTATGGCAAAGTATACTTACATTGTAACAATTATATTTATTGTTGTTATGTGCCCTGAAGTTAACTGTACAGTAAACTATCTTACTTACAAATCTCTTCAAAATAGCAGTTTGACCATGGCCTAGACATTTGTCTAGTCAATGTTCTGACCCTGAGGAAGGCTATAACAACCTGTCTTTTTAAAATATTCTTGTGTAAGGAAAGGGCTGTGTTTTTCTGAAAAAATAGTCTACAAAACTCAACAATCTGGCTACCCCTATATAGTTTTTATTTTAACCCTCTGTACTTCAGCAATCTTAAATTCAAGAAATATTTCTCAAATGTTAGAATGTATTATTTCAAACACATTTAAAATAAACAAATTTAAAACAAAAATGTAAATTTTTATTAAGATAGTCTTATTTTCTACTAACTAAAAAATTACATATTTCTCATAAATATTATAAATTATTTTGCTTTGCATAAAGAATTTGGAACTATTTTTATGAGAAATCTTCTTCTGAAATATACATTTTTCTTTTTAAATTTATGAATTTCAATATTTATTTCTGCAAAAATCATGTGCATCTGATAAAACCATAAATAAAACTTTGATACAGAGATGTAATACATAGGGTTAATTAAGATAATTTAATAATTCATATTGCTGTATGATTTGTTTAAAACTTTCTGCTAACCTGGAGTTTTCTTATTTCTATGTTACGTTATGTATTATACAGTAAATCACAAAGCTGTACTTTTTTCAGTATCCTTTGCAACATTTGTAAGCTCTCCATAACTCCCTATGCCATTATTATGAAATATATTCTTATTTATCAGACCAGCTGCTTCACTTCAATAAAATTTCACTCATTATTATTCTAAAACCTATATTATGTCTTCTTTATGGTAGTATCTTTGGAAAATGGCTGTAGTTTTTCTTATACACTTAAATTAAAATTAAATTTCTTTTGATTAACAACTTAAATATTTATTTTGTATTTGATATAAATTCATTTTGTATGGATAAAATTTATATGGAATAAAATAGACATTAAATGTTAAAAAAACATATGCATGTAATGTTAAAAATAATAGTTTAAACAAAAATTCTTTAACTATTTTATTATTTTTTTAAGATTTAAAAATTTGTGGGATATAATTTTAAATTATTTTAATTTTACTAAGCATTTTTAGAAAAGCAACCTTTTTTTTTATGTTTCGGACTTTTTGTGTAAGTTAGCAAAAATTCCTTTGTATATTTAAATCAATGCACATTTTACTCTTGTTTATTAACTCTCTCAATGTAAAACTACAGACACATTTTCACAATGTATTTTGATTGTGGTATGTGATGACGATGTACAAAAAAATATCATCTCTGTTAAATTCAACTAATTTTAATTAATTACTATTTTTAAAAGTTCTTTTAATTAAGATTGAATGAATTACTAAATTCCCCAGAATGTTCTTTTTTATCTTAATGGGACTCATTTATAAAGTGATGCTTAACTATGCAGTGTTTAACGATGTTTATATATCTCTTAATTATTGAAAATATATTCTAATTTATTAAAAATTTTTTTTTTTTTTTTTTTTTTTTTTTTTTTTTTTTTTTGTGTGTGTGTGTGTGTGTGTAAAGTCTATATTTGTGTACAAAATAATATAAAACAACATTTTAAGCCATGCAAATTATAGGAAAGTGCAAAAATAGCAGGTTTTGCTTAATAGTTCCATCTTTTACTTTTTCTTGCACAAAATATTATTTAATATTAATATTCTCTAACCTTTTAGGTTGTTCACAGCTTTCTTCAGTTACTTTCCATATTTAATTTTTCTATGATTAAACACTCATTAAAATTGTATATTAGAGTAGAAATCTTTTTAGAATCAACTATGTTGAACTTTTACAAAACAATTTCTAATTAAATTATCTACTGTAGGGTTATAATATCTATTATTTACATTCTGAGATATAGATATATGTAAATAAAAAAAGACCCAAATCTTCCATTTTTAATTTTCTTTTCATTTCAAAAGACAAACATGGTGATGACAACTAGATTCATCCTTGTCTTTTTCAATTTTAAGCTCCAAGCTTTATTCGTGCGCAGGATCAAAGTAAATATAAACAATAATTTCATTCTTCATGGAATGAAAGGTGTTCTCATTTGGATTAGTTATTAAATCTGTATAATGCTAGACAGTTTATTCTTGGGAAATAAACTCTGAATTCATTTCTAGTTGCACCTTATCCAGCAACAAGTCCCTTTTCTAATTAGGAGCCAAATTATCAAATTTTCTAATGTTAAAAAGTCTTGTTTTACCATAACTTATTATAGGATTTTACTTTAGCTTTATTTGTTCCTGTTTGATTATACACACTGTTGTATTTGCAACATTAGTCAAGAACTTATACAGATTTAGATGTCACTAACTTAGTTCTTGAAACTTCCTTAATGGTTCTTATTTATCCTCCGTCTTTCTCATTTTCCTAGGGAATGTATGCAACAAAATTGAATGTTGTATTACATGCAAATTAAAAGTTCTGTAATTTTATTGTTCACAAGTTCACTACCATTATCAGATCATAAAATGTAAATACTTTAACTATTTTTCACACATGTTGTTTTCCTTGAATGCATGCTTTACAGAAAAGAATATCAGAAGTTTTCTTTAAAAGCTTTCTTTTGAACATGATCAATGTGTTAATGAGTTAATTTTTCATGCCATCACTACAAAAGGATTTTTTTCTTCAATTTCATTTGCAATACATTTATTTTGATCTTCATTCTTTCAATATTTGTTCTGTGATCAGTCTAGTTTTGTTCTTACAGAATACCATTTTAAAGATTTTACTTTTCTATTTAGCTGTGGCAGAAATGCATTTTATTCTTCATAAAGTGATTTGAGAATTAGATATGTACATTCCTACTTTATCTAATGTTTTACCTTGAGAAAATAAAAGTCATTTCCAAACTGAGTCATGTGATCCATTCTGATCTTTAGTTTTAAGAAATTTTTTTTACCATCAGATTACTGAAGATAAGTTGTGCCTATTCTTATAGCTTTGATACAAGTGCCTTCCCTATCTTATTTTGTTTAGGTTCTTAACTTCAAATAATTCCCAAACAAACTTATATTTTTAAATTGTTTTGAAGCTTTGCTAATTTAAATATCAAGTTTGGAATTTTCAATTCCCATAAGTGCAAAGTCTTTTCTATTTTTGCTGTTTGTCTTCAAGTTTTTTATTTTTATGAAAACAAGTCTTTAAATACATTTTCTTTTTTATTACAAAAATTACAGACACTTTTTCTGTGCTTAGGAAGGTTATTTGTACCCCATGCATGTTAATAAATCACAATTCTCCTTTCTCACCTTTTTGTTTTGAGAATTGATTACTTTTGTCACTTATTTTACAAAAATGTACTTTTAAAGACCTATTTCTTAGACAGCTGGCCAAATTTTTATGTCATACCCTAAAATTTTTTATCTGGTTTGATTTTTATGACTTTGTATAAAACTATAATTGTTGGCCCAAAATGGTCTTGAACTCTTGAACAAACTATCAATAACAGGAATCATCATTTTCAAAAAATCTAAATTGATATACTAGGCACTTTGAAACTAGTTTGCAGAAAAAAAACCCCACTTTAAATAATAATAATAATAATAACGCTAAAAATTACCAGACTATCATATTCATAACTTTACTTAATTTTCTTACGATCGCGACGGTACAAGATGGCGCCACTATGACTCTTGCTTCCCCTCAGAATTCCCATCATCATCTATCGTTAAACTCTATTCTCAAGCTTTCCTTTTCCTTCTATCCCTAAACTTCCTTCCTACTTTTCATCTTAATTATTCTAAAATTATAAAATTTTTAAAAATTATGATGTTTTGCATCCTACAAAAATATTTCTTTATTTCTCAAATTTTTAGTTCATAAAACTGTAGTTTTTCTTTTATTTTATTTTGTTCTAGTATTTGCTATTTAGGGCCCTTCATAACTTTTTTTTCTTAACGAATTCTCTCACTTAAATTGTTTTCATTCTAATATATACTTTAATTTACAATGCACACCTTAATGAGTAATCTCACCATCATTGGGGATTCAGCTAAAGCCCAGGTGCCCCAAACAAAATCCAACTCCAACTATTCATAACTTCAATCTTAGAAACTAAAGAATGCAAGTGAAATAATGAACAAGTATTGACTTATCTAAAAAAAAAAAAAAAAAAGGAAATAAGTGTTAGTGTCCAGTTTGATTCCATGATTTGAGAAAATATGCAATCATTTGCAAATCCTAATCTGAATTGTTAATTTAACATTATATTATATAATTAATAATTGTTAATTTAATATTAATTAAATGGATAGAAAATACAATAATTTGTTTAATAGTGTAAATGCACCAGTTATATATTTCTTATCACCTATATATTAGTCAATAGGATAGGTTGCTGATTTAAAATCTTAATTCAAAAAGGCACTGTAACTCAAAAAGTGGTTAATTTTCAGTATTACCATAAATTAAAAATCCTTCTATACAAGAATGAGATTTTATCTCTTTTCTTTACTTCATTTGTCGCTGTTAGTCAGTTTGACCTCAACATTTGTCGCTTTTGTCACTATTTTTTAAGGCGTCTGGCCACTTTCATGCTTGATACCCCTATACCAGTATTTCTTGTGGTCTGTCATCATACATTCAGATAACAATACTTTGAGTTTTAACAGTAAGAATAACAGCTTCTTTAGTTTTCAATCTTTCTTCTACAAGCAAACAGGCAGCTAGAGTACTTAGAATTTGTTGTTTATCTGTCATAGATTCCCATGCAGAAGAGAAATTTTATATTGTTCAGGTAAGGTCGTAATTATTTTTCACATCCCATTTATAAAAAATGCTATCTCAGATATCTTCATACATTTTGCTGTTTTTTTTTTTTTCTTTTTTCATTGAAACAGGTTAATGTAGAGTATGATTATCAAATTGATAATCTGTCTGTGTGTACCTACCCACTTGTACATTGCCAGATCTAATCAATTTTGTAATGTATGTTTATATTGTTAATATTGTGTAGCTTTGAACTGTTTTAAATTTCACAGTATTTCAAGTTTGGAATCTATTGTTTCATTTTAAAATATAGGTTTTGTTTTAGATACTATAGTCCACTGTTTTGCTATACTTTATATGTAAACCATAAAAAAGCTGCATTGAAGATATGCTGTAGTATTTTGGTATGAAAATCCTCTTTGGTTATCTCATTTATGCAATCCTATCTGTCTAAGATTTCATAATTTCTTTGATATATATAACTTAAGAATATAAGACAGGAAACAATTCAAACCTTAAAGATTTTTCATAATTACATTTATGTCTCATGTCAAAATGTAATTATATATCTAAGCTTCGAAAATTTCTCTAATTATTTGCTGCTTTTAGATATTTTTTAAACCTTCATGATTAATATTTCTTTTTCAATTGTTTTTGTTTTCCCCTACTTTTACTGTTAGTTTACTGTTAACTGTTAAAATTTTATTGTTTCAAGATCTGTTAATAAATTAGTCTCTGATAGTTTTTTTCATAGCATTAACTATTCATATTTAGAGTATATATATGTGTGTGTGTGTGTGTGTGTATATATATATATATATATATATATATATATATATGTGTGTGTGTGTGTATGTGTGTATATGTATATGTGTGTGTATATATATATATATATATATATATATATATATATATATATATACACACACACATTTATTATGATTGTTCTAGAATAGAAATCAAAAATTTTGTAGTGCCATCAAAGTGCCAAATATGTGATAGGCAAAATGTTTAAAAGTTTTTCAAATTTTATGAGTCATGCCAATCATTATTACTTGCTATTTTCATTGTAAAAAGGGGGAAAAAGTACACCTCTCCTCTTAGTTTGTTGAAATACAAAATGCTTCTCATTCCCTTCAAATAATTTATTTTTCCATTTTGTGTACCAGCAGAGTAAGCTTTTATTCTTGAATTTATATATATATTCTGCAATTTTAGTTCAGAGTTTAAAAAATACATTAGAAGCTAAATACTTACAGGAAAATATATTTTTAATATTACTATATTTCATGTTATATTTTTTTAATACAAAGAGTATGTACACATTTTTGTAACAATTTTGACTTTCACAATGAATTTAGATTTAAATGTTTGTTTTTATTAAAATTTAAATTTTAAGTTGCAACAACTAAAGATTACATGTAGAAAGGTTCTGCAAACCTCTGTGCCAATTACCAAGGCATTACTTTCTAATGTTATAAATTCATATAAGATATAGAAAATATAAGTTTATAGATAATAAATGTGTATAGAAAGAATAGAAAATATTTATACAAAACACATTGATAGGTAAGACATTTTATTAAAAAGGTACTATATTTAGATAATTATATTTACTGCTTTTGAAATCGTGTGTGAAGTGTCATTAATAATTTCCAAATTTTTTAACCATAGTATCCAATAAGTAAAACTTTAAATTTATGCTTGTGCTTTTTCGATTGTTTCATATTTTTCAGTTAAAGTGAAAAGATCAGTTTTTTCATTGGGATTTACCAACCTTGACCCAGCTAGCTTAAATCCTTTTTTTTTTTATTTATCCAGAGGAATTCTATTTATTTATTTTCCGTGTCTTTTTAAAGAAAGGACTAGTCGACAAGGGAAGAAATTCAAATGATAGAAGAAATTTCAAACTAAATATCAAATAAGTATTAGAATTTTATGAATTATATTCTAGTAAATATATTGTATTGTTAGTAGCAAGTGTTTGTTATACAATTTATATTTTAATATACTTTTAATTATAGTGTTTCCATTTGTATCAATGCATTATTTCATAATTTGTTTGCTTTGATCTTTCTCTCATGTTGTTTCATATTTTCAACATTATTTAGGTTGTATGTTCTCTGAATTCATATTTATAGTTTACATTTAAATTTCTTTTTATTATGAAGTACTTTCTCAGACCAGTGGCATAAGCCTCTGACTGGCATGACAAATATTGTAAAAAATGTCATCAAAAAACTAAACATTTCATGACTTATATTTCACAAGCAGTTATTTAAATCTTTCTTTGCTATTTCATTTTATTATTATTATTATTATTAATGGTTAATTTCAAAAAGCAGTATTTATTACATTCCTGAAAAAGAACTGCTTATTGTGTTTATTTTTATTAAAATCTAAAATTGTATCAATTGGGTTATAGTTTTTATTTTATTTGCCCTTTTGTTTTTCCTATACATATTTAAGAGTTTTTTTCCCAATTTTGTAGGCTTATTTCAAGTATAGGCACTTGTATTTCTGTATAATAGTTATTAGTAATAAATAAATTTAATTACATGCAGAAGTATATCTAGGAATAGTCACCACTGTAATGTGTATATACCAAGAGAAATGGTTTGAAAGTACAAATGTATTTTATGAACAAAAAGTTTGGCACTTTTTTAAAGATTTATGTATAATTGTGTGTGTGTGTGTGTGTGTGTGTGTGTGTATATATATATATATATATATGAATGCAATATTTTATTTATATTAAATGTGTGCATCTAAAGCACACATTTAATACAACTATGAGACCATTCTTATAAAATATAAACAATATTAATGTAAACCTAGCAATATTTTCTAACAAAAGAAAATTATTTGTTGTACTTTAGGTGCAGGTAGGTGAAATGTGTTATAGAAGCATGCGAGGGACCAAGAAATTAAAGTCGCTGTTAAAGGCTGGTATAAAAACTGTGAAAATATTTTGTATTCAGTAAAGAATTTTAATAAAACATTTATTCTTTCTTGCAGTATTTTTTTTATTTATTTATTTTGTTAAAAACAGAAAGATATTATCTATCTGTATTCAAACAGTATTCAGTTGATGATTTTGGTTTATCTTGAAAACCTGGAATTTCTTAAGCTTGAGTTACTACAATTATATTACTTAAATTTATTGTAAATAATTTTTTCATAAAATTAGTACAGGAACTATGTTAAAGATCACTATTCAAATTTAAATTAACTAAGGGAATTTCAATTTTAGACCTGTCTTTTTTGTTGATAAAGCATTAATTTTTAAATATTTACTTTTACGCTTTGAGATTCTTGTAGAAAACCATTAGATTTGTTATGATGCTCCAGATAACATTGATAGATTAAAAATGTTTGCCAGTGTACTTGGTATTGGAAAAAGGAAAACTTACAAGTAAACAGCAAATTAGGTCAGTATTGGTAGACATGAAAGTTGAATGCATTACAGGATCTTAAATGTTTTTTCCAAAGGCTTCTAATTTTACCCCACATACTACCACAAATTTGTAACAAGGTTTTATATTATTGAAGAATGCATAAAAAAATTTGAAGGAAGGAAGTATAGAACTTAAGACAATTTTATGATGCTGTATAATAGATTGTTGAATTTTTCTAGTTGAATGTTGCTAAACATTTAAGTGCTTCATGAAATTAACTCTTTGTATGCTATTGATCTTTTTTAACAGCAGAAGAATCATGAATAATTGAAGTAACAGAAAGGAAATGGATATCAAATGAGGTAAAAATGTTACAAATATAAAATTCAAATAGAAACAAAGAGTTAGATAAAATAGAATAAATTGAAAAGTTAAAATGTTTAGCATTTGATTTGGTGTTTTATTTTTTTTCTTATGGCTATCTGCAAAAGGGAAGTAAAAAATATCTTGGTTTAGCAATAAATTAATGCATATAGTTTGTTGGTTTTTATTAATTGAAAAATAATTAATTTTTTAATAAATAAAAGTATATATTTATTAAAATGGTTTAGGTAAAATATAGTAAAGCAAGTGTTTTTATTCTCAAAAGCTTCTCCAGAAATTTACTATATTTTTTTAGATAATCTTTGTAAGTTTATTTAATTCAGTATGCAACACGAATTTCTTTCTGAAAGTTAATAAAATTTATTTTTAAACTAAGTAGATATGAATGGTTATATTAAATTATGATCTGTTATCCCAATATTTGATGTGCTTTTAAAAGATTCCAATTCATTTATGCTAAAATGGTCGTTGTTAAACTATTGAATTAGATAAAAATTATGTGTTCTTTGTACATTTATAATACATATGTATATTTGCTCTTAATAATAAGCTTGATTTATTTTTAACAATTTGCATTCGACTAGGACACTTACGCAAAAATAACTGTTACGGTGATTTTAAAAGTAAATTTACGGAAGTATAACAAAATGTATAAAAATAATGGTATACATATTATTTTAGTAATAATCGAGATGCATACTCAAATTTCCGGGGGAGTTTCTAGAAAAAACAGTTAAAATTTTCTAGGTTTCCATTACAGTTCTTTTTATGATACAAAAACATACACACATATATATAAATATACATGTGTCTATGGTATATATCATAAAAAGACTGCAATGGAAGCTTGAAAATATTTAGTTTTTTGCCTGGAAAAAATCGGAGAATATTGAAATGAGTTAGCACCCTGATTATTACTTTAATATAAATACCGCAATTTTTTATACATTTCGTTATACTTCCGTAAATTTACTTTTATTTTTAAAATCACTGTAGCAAATTATTTTTGCATAAGTGTTCTAGTAGAATACAAATTGTTCAAAACAAATTGAGATAATTTATTAAGAACAAATAAACGTTTTGCAGGGTTAATAGCACATTCTTTAGATATCTAAAAACATCTAAATCGCGTACCCTCCAAGTTGAAATTGTCCCGTCTGGATATTTAAGCAACGATGGAGAGACATACTGACCAATAAAAACGAAGCATCCTATTTCATCGCCAAGGAGGAGAATTTAGAACTTCACCAAAGCATTTATTGTATTATTTTGTAAGTTTTGGTTTTATTTTACTGTAATATATCAAGGAAAACGACAAAACATCTGTATTAAATTTTGAACAGCAAAAGAAATTCTTTAGAATTTGTGATTGCAAAAAAGAATTTCATGTTAGTTCAACTTATAAACATAAAAAAAATGCCAGAGTATTAATTCAGACAACACGATTGAGTCTCAAAACTTTTTATGCAAAGAAGAGAATTGCACTTTCAAATCTCATCTAAGCATTTGGAAAATCATCACAATGTAAAAGTGCCTGTAGAGATTAAAGAGTTTCAGGAGTATTCCGGTATGTATTACTGTTATATATTATATATATTTAAAAAATATTATCCTGATAATAATTTTTAAGTTGAAAGTTAAAAAAAATAACAGTAGCATCCCTTACAGGAGGGATAAAAGTTAACATACATAAATTCAAAATTATTATAAAAAATGACAAAAATATGTGTTAGTCTAAATGTCATGTGTATTGCATAGTCATCCTTACTATAGTTATTACTTAAACATGTTGATTTTAGGTTTAACTTTTTTTTATTAATGTTTTGTTAACAGTGAATTTGTGTGATTTTGGTAGTACTGCATTTTAATTCATTTTTAAAATTTCATTAGGAAACAAGTAAAATTCAGTATATTCTTTAGATACAAAAGGTTTAAAACAATCTAGAAAACTTTAAATTGTGTAAAAAGGTGCAGCATATATAAGTGTTGTTTCTGGGTAAGAAACTCGAGATAAATTGCAATGTTTTAAGAAAGTTGATATGTAATCATTTCAATAGGATGATATCTAAAGTCTTTTTCAATTATTTACTTATTTTTCTATTATTTATTTTCCTACCCATTTTCTTCTATTTTCCATACTCTTGATTTGCTATTCTACTAAAAATATATTACATGTATATATGTATATAAATTTACTATTATTAACTTTCTTACATAACTTTTCTTCTAATTTCAGAGTTTAAAATGTAAAAAAGAACATTTTCAGAAGGAATCAAATTCACATTTTGTTTTCTGTTCTGCAAGACAAATTGCAAATGGAAGAATTAAATATTATTACCGTAACCGGTCTGGAACATATAGCTCAGTTTCAGCAGAGAAACATAGTCAGAAGTCACAAGGCTTTAATAAAATTGGCTTTAATTGTCCTGCATCTTTAAAAGTTTATGTGGAAGACCCGGAAAAGGTGACTGCTACTGTTTGTAGTTTTCACTATGGTCATGAAAAGGCACTTTCCCATTTGCCCATTCCTAAAAGTGATAAAGAATTTTTTGCTTATCAATTATCCCAAGGCATACAACAGCATCGCATATTGCAAAATATGTATGAGGATAATATCACAACACTGAAAAGGAAGCATTTGTGCTCAAAGAAAGACTTGCGAAACATATCAAAAGCATATGGTATAGATAAAGTAGAGAAACATCCTCAGGATCATTTAAGTGTTGAAATGTATGTCTCTGAAAATTTAAATGATGGTAAAAATATTATACTCTATAAAAGGCAAGGTGATGTAAATATATTTTTTCCTAATGGTCTTGAAAATACCCTAGAAGCAAATGATTTTGCCTTAGGTATTATGACAGACTTCCAAATAAATATGTTTAAAAAGTTTGGAAATAACATTGTTTGTCTGGATTCAACACATGGGACAAATTTTTATGATTTTAATTTGATAACTGTTCTTGTAATTGATGATTACAGAGAAGGCATACCTGTAGCATGGTTGATATCCAACAAAGAAAGTGCTGCAGTTCTTAAATTATTTTTCTCGCTAATTAAGAAGAAAGCTGAGAACACTTCACCTAGTATATTCATGAGTGACAAAGCACCCCAATACTATAACAGCTGGCAGCGTATATTTGGAGGGAATATAAAAAAGCTTTTATGTCACTGGCATGTTCATCATGATTGGAAAAAACAATTAAATAAAATTAAAGACAAAGCTACTGCTGCAGAAGTGTACAAGGGGCTTTGCCTCTTATTAGATGAAAGTGATGTTTCAAAATTTGAGGAACTTATGGCAAAATGTCTGGAACAATTTGATGAAAATCCAGATACTCAAGCATTTGGCACATATTTTAAAAATGAATGGGCTACTGTTAAAAAGGAATGGGCAAAATGCTATAGAGTAAATTGTGGAATAAATACAAATATGTTTGTTGAGGCATTCCACAAAATTTTTAAATATGGGGATGCATATTTAAAAGGGAAACACGGAAAAAGAATTGACAAATGTTTGTCAGCCCTTTTGCAATTTTTGTCTGATCTGTCCAAAAAAAAGGCTGATTAAGCTAGAAAAGGGGAAAACTACTTGGAAGGTCATGGAAATAAATAAGAAACATAAAATGGCATTGGATTTGCCTTTGACATTAGTTACAAAATCTGCTGAAATGACATGGAAGGTTAAATCGCAAAAGAGTGAATCATTCGCTACTGTATCAAACCTAGTATATGCAATTAAAAAACTGGTGCCTTGTAAAAACAATTGTAAAGTTAGTGCAATGCTTAAGTGATATTTGTTTACATTCATATACATGCAATTGTCCTGATGGGTTATTAAGTGTAAATATATGCAAACATGTTCATCTAGTTGTTTTAAGTAAAAAAAAAAAAAAATACTATTGATGAAACAGTCACTGAAAGACCATTTAATTATAGTCAAGGCAATTGTGAAGCAATGGAAACTAATCAAGATGATTCAATATCATCTGACAGTTGTTTGGAAAGGCCTCATATTCTGCAGTCTATAAACCCCAATGTAAAAGATGATCTGGAATCCGTAAGAAAAAATTTAATAGAAAAACATATGCTTTTATTAGATAAAATTAAAACTTGTGATGATTGAGATTTACTACTAGCAGCTAGAAATCATAAATAATGCATGTAATACCTTAAATTTATCTTCAAATTGCCATATAAAGTCCAAATAAAAGAAAATAAATCATTAGCTTCAACTAGTAAAAATATAATTAAGCAAAACAGATTCTTTTCCACAAAAAAGAAAAGAAATCAAGCTGCAGTAAAATATGTTAGACCAACTTACGAAGAAAAAATTGAATTGGAGAATAAAATTGTGAATGAAACTACTACAGGTACCCACAATGATCTTTCCTATTTTATGACAGAATCGACTACTTGCAACAATAAAGAAACAACCTGTAAAAAAAGAACATGATAGCTATAAATATTTTAAATAAAATTAACAAAAAATTTAAACAACTGTCAATGATTCTATAGTAGAGGCTTGCAATTCCATCACTTCTCTCACCTTTAGTCACTTTTTTTACAATTGATAACTTTTAGTCACTTTTTTAAGTAAACTCATTTTTAGTCACTTTTTTCATGGTATAGCACATCAAAAGTCTGTTGTTGAAAAAAGAAAATCTGAATTAATAACAAAATATTTTAATAAAAGACCAAAAATGTGATGCTCTAATCTTATTTTTCTTATTAAAATGTAATTAGTCATATGGTTTCCAGAATTTATTGATTTTAAAAAGTCGTAAAGAAGTTCCTGAAATCCACATTTGGACTGAAATGTACATTTAATACATTAAACTAATTTATGTCAAAGCACACATTTCTTCACAATTTTTGTTTAGATACTCTAATCTAGCTATGTACATATTTCAAAACATCATTAATATATGCAGAAAATTGTGATTATAAAAATTAATGTATTGTACGTCTTCAAATCTAAGTTATAGATTTTCTTGAATAAAAAGCAATGTTGAGTTGTGTTAAACAAAATTTTTAACCTTTTTTGTATTAGACGCTAAAACCAAGTCTTGCATGAATCATTTGTTAAAGTAAATAAAAAAATCTTAATGATATCATCTGTAATCAAGAGGAGAAAAAAAAAATCTTTTTTTTTCAATGTTTAGTCACTTTTTAGTCACTTATTCTGTATTATTTGTCACTTTTCTCACCTTTTTGAAAGTACCTCAGTAGTTGCAAGCTTCATAGTATAGTGTCAATATTGTTAAAAAATTAAGTAAATGTAGATTATTAATTTAATAAATCTCTAATTAGATAGAGCCATGATGTATGGTATTGGATTACATACTTATTCCTTCTAGAATACTTTATCAAAATTTATAATTTTATATCTACTAATTTAAAAAAAAATGTTTTTATTACATTTTAAAAATTATTACATATCTACTTTGCTCCATTTTTATAAATGTTTTGTATTTTTAAATGAACATAAATTTTACCTTTAAACTATACAAGTGCTTTAACATAGCAGAAATTTCCAGTTCTAATAAGACACCTATGAAGTTTTCATGTCATATTTCCTTGTTCAGTATTCTGGATATTCTGGTTTGCAATACATGTAATAAAGCTTATTTACAATGTGTTCTTGGACTACCTTCTTGATTACAACTTTTAGAGAATTTCACCTGCAATTTCATTAGTTACATTCTAGAAGATCATCTAAAACTCTATGCACTACAAAATATATATCTTAGCAAAAAAAAAAAAAAAAAAAAAAAAAAAAAAATTTAGCTTTATAATTAAATAATTCATAACAAATTATCATAGCTTTCTTTTTAAAATTTTCTGTTTATCATAACACCACTAAAAACATCATTATCCTTTATAATTAATGACAGATAGCATAACATGAATATTTTCTCATTTAATCCTATTAAATCATGTTATTTATTTATACAGATATATTTGCATTACCTTTATATATAAATAAATATATATATAGAGAGAGAGAGATTCTTATATATGGATACTGTTACAGATTAGAAGAAATTACTCATTTTATTATTAATTACTTCCTAATTAATAAAACCAGGTAATATATCACTGGTGAAATATTGAATGAGAATGATGAGAAACATACACGCATGTTATATATATATATATATATATATATATATATATATATATATATATATATGTGTGTGTGTTTGTGTGTGCGTAATTGTATTAATTTTTCATATATAGACCAGCTCAAAAAAAGTGTCCTTGTGTGCAGATTTTTTTTCTTCTTTTTTTTGTGATCACCTGTATAATTTAAAGGTGACAAAACAGGTTAAAAAATGTATGTTAGGCAAAATAAATTAGGGATATTAGCAAACAAACAAGAAATACATACTTTTAAAGCTTCTCTGAACAAGAAGTATTTGCAAAATAAATAAAGACATATGCTAATGTTGAAAAAATGTTATTTTTAAGGTTAAATAAAATAAAAAAGATAGGCTGAGTTATTCAATTCACTTGTGAAAATTTTTGAAGGATCAAATTGTATAATTTCTCATGGAACCCATATTATATAGTACTTGGCATATTGTGCTCCCACTCGATGGGCTTAGGTTTGATTCTCTAGTAAAGCTTGGATGTATATGTGTTGTCCCCTCATACTTTGTCATACTTTTTTAAGTATGCATACATGTGTGTGCGTATATGCATGCATACATATATACATGTAATATTAAAATCCCTTATTTATGTATTTTAATATTAATTTAATAACTTTTGTTCATAAAGTGAGTTCGGGGTTTGAGCTGTAATTCTGATTTTTCCCTCCAGACACGCTGTAGACTTAGTTCAGCATCAGTCTGGACTAATTTAGCCAATAGTTAGCGAGTTCTCTCTAAACATGGGTATTTTGTATCACGTGATCAATTGTGCTTAGGGATTATTCGTAATCTTTTACCTGAGGAATCCCTACCTGGAAAGTGTATGTGCCGGGGCACATTGTTTGTGTGCACGAAGTTGTAAAGGTGTTTGCCTGTTGTACGGATTTCATGTTTATTACCAGAAATAAACTGTATTGTGATTTTGAATGAGTCTCGCCAATATTTCATACATGCACATGTAAGATGTATAATAGTATATTTACACCTTTTTAAGTTTGTATATATATGTATGCATATATGTCTGGGTAAATCTGGGTGTATCAGCTTGTGATAATATAAATGAAAAAGATATACCTGGTTACATAAATATGCATCTGCATATATGTATACACACATATATGATTATATATTTATAGTTCTTTATGTGTGTATATATAAATAAATAAATAAAATAATAATAATAAATAAATAAAATTTATACATATATATACACACAAAAGAGTGTATATTAATATTAACTCATTCATTTGTAATTTGACATTCCTTGTCATTTCAGAAGATTTTATCATATGTGATAAAGTACACACACACACATATATATATATATATATATATATATATATATATATATATATATATATATATTACATGCATTCATAGATATGCATATATCAAATATATAATTAAATATTTATACTTTAAATATGTATATATATATATACACACACACACATATGTGGGTATATGTATATATATGTGTGTTTGTTTACATATATGTTTATGCAGTTTTTTATAAAACCAAATCTTCCTGAAACGCTTATAAGAGACCAAAGAAAATAACTATAAAAAGAAATTTAAATTGTTTCGTGTTTAAATAAATTAACAACATGATAAAGCTATTGAAATTGTCAGAAGTTAGAATATTTATTATTTTCTTTATTTTATTTTGATTAAATGTAGTTAAGTTCTTTTTCATTTGATCAAAAACAATTTTCTTCCACGGAATCAGGAGTATACCACATCTACTAAACATTCACATTTGGCTTTTGTACGATGGTGTGTTTTGTATGTCTTGGCGAAAAATAAATATACTGGTTTGGCGACGAAATAAGCTGCTGCGTTTTCATTGGTCAAGGTCTACTCTCCACCGTTGCTTAATTATCCACACGTGAAATTGTCGCTCTATAGACGTGCTATAGAGCGGCTCGTAGATTTCTTTGACGTCTTATGGATCACAAGGAGAGCACACCTCGGAACTCCTATAGAGCTCCATACGACTCGACATGGATATTTTTCGACGTCTTATAAAGGAAGGCGTTTGTATGAGATGAGGTATTATAGACGTCGGATAGATATCGGTGTTTTGTTTGGGAGGTGAGGTATTATAGACGTCTAAAAGAGATCAGTGTGTTTGGGAATTCTTATCTTTTTGTCATATGTTTACATTTTAGTATGTCTTACTGTTTATTAACTTCGAAGTAGAAAAAGTGGCCATCTGTATAAACAAAAGTATATCGGTAGAAAATTAGGGACTTCAATTTGTATGAAAATTCCAGAATACATCTTCAGTACTCAGTGGCGTGCGGTAGGTTTTCATGCAGGGTGTGCAGAGAACATGGATTTTCAAATAAATCTTTTAATTACTGAAACATTTGAGTTCTCCATTCTGAAACGGGTTATTTATTATGAATATAAATTTAAAGATTACAATAAATAAAATATTTACCTACGAGTAATCGAGTTATAACTATAAAAACAGCTAAACTTATGAGAATTCTAGTAGTACTGAAGTAAAAATCATGTCTTCTGTTGTATGGTGTCATATCGGCGTCGAAAAAGCAACGCTTTGGCTTTCACGAAAATATGTTCAGCAAACGTAGCACTACATGGCGCCCGCCGCTGTGGTGGCTCATTGGTGCCGACAAACCGAACGTCTATTCCACGTGCAGAGGATTTCACTGCACGCTGGCACAATAAAACGAACTGTTTCTTGTTCAGTCAGTGGATTAAATTATATTTATTAATTGTTTTTAACATTTGGAAATCATATATTCTGCGAAAAACATCTTGACAATTTTTAAAAACAAAACCAGGGATATGGTGTTATAGATATAACTTATATACTGTCTGTAAGACACAATGAATGGTAAAATTTGGACTGTTCTGTTAAAATTCGTTTCTTTAAAACAAAACAACATTGTTTTTCAGCGAATTATTTCAATAAATATAATACATCACCGAAATTACTTTACCACACTAAAACATTTCACTTTATATTGATGAAATACTTCTTTTATATTTCCATGAAAACAAAATCTTACAATATATAAATTTAAACATTAATAGTCTGCAAAATCGTATGGCCAGTTAATCAGTTAAAAAACCAAAAGCGCTTCAGCACGTAAGTCCCCGCTCTAATACAACGCTTAATAAACCGTACCTTCGGAAGATTCTGAATGCCAAGTGCAGAAAAAATAGCTGCACTTGCCTCAGTGCCATAGTATGCTGTTCTTCTCCAGTAGCCCATACATATAAAGCGGGATTTTCAATTTAGTGCGCAGTGCATACACATCAGAACATCCTATGTTCGTTTGCTTTTGAACGTGCTACGTGGTGCAGCACCTAGTACCGCATGCACTGCGGGAATACAAGCAAGCAAATCAACATAATATTTATTATATACCATATAAAGATAGGTAGACATAGGTGCAGAAAATTATTGTCCCTCATTATTTTGCCAGTGTGTGCAGAGCACACCCTGCACATATGGACCGCACGCCACTGTCAATACTTGTCATATTATACTACTTTTAATCCTTTCAGAGATTACCATTATCTTATATTGGAAGATGCTTAAACCACCACTGTACTATATCTGCAACTGTTATACATAGACGATATGAACTTTATTTAAGCCATCTTAGTTATACAGTAAAACAATAATAGTTGCACTTACGCTGCATGTTTATATCAACTACCGATTCACCATGCAGAAGCTCCTGTGTTGTGGTAGTTGATATAAACATGCAGCATAGTGCAATTATTATTAATGTTACTGTATAACTAAGATGACTTAAAGTTGATATAATAAAGTTCATATCGTCTTTGTATATCAGTTGCAACAATAGCACAGTGGTGGTTTAAGCACCTTCCAATATAAGATAATGGCAATCTCTGAAAGGAGCTTCTGCATGGTGAAACGGTACCCAGTTATGTGCGCATGCTCGTGGACTTTGACTTACACTCATGTCCATAAATTAAGGATAATGAAGTTCAGGCAATGAAAGAGACAAAAGCAAAACAAATTTGACTTATTTGTAAAGTCTATTTATTAAACAAAAGGTAAAGAGCAAAAAAGATGCTATATGTTTGACATAATTAATAAAAATTGCGATTTTTACTCTCTGGAGCAAATTTTAAAAAAGAACCTATTTACAGAAAACAGTATAACATGGTTAGTATGATGGTTAATACGGAGTATGTCTCCCGGACGATGCAATACAAGCATTACAACGCCTACGCATGCTGAGTATCAGATTATCAATCTGATCTTGGGGAAAATTACACCACTCATCAAGCAATGCCCTCCAAAGTTCCGATAGACAGTTGGGAGGGGGTTGACGGGCTGCAATTCGTCGGCCAAGCATGTCCCACACATGCTCTACTGGATTCAAGTCCGGTGAGTATGCTGGCCAATCCATACGGGTGATATCCTCCGATTGAAGGCATTCGTCTACAATGTTTGCACGGTGAGGTCGGGCGTTGTCATCCCTATACAGAAATTTAGGACCCATGGCGCCCCGAAACAAACGTACATGTTGTTCCAGAATGACATCCCGATAGATGTGGCCTGTCATCGTTACACTCTGGACATGCAGGTCAGTTCTGGAACCAAGAATAATTCCTCCCCAAACGAGCCATCCTGCACCACCGTAACGGTGTCGTTCAATGGTGTTCTCTTGGTGGTAACGGGTACCTGGCGCTCTCCATATGAAAGTCCGGCGAGAATCAGAATGTAAACTGAACCTGGACTCGTCGGAAAACATCACACAAGACCACTGTTGCGGTGTCCACAATGCATGCTCTCTAGCCCAGCATAATCGCAGGCGACAGTGAGTTGCGGTAAGGGGAACACATCTGACAGGCCTACGAGCATATATACCAATGTTCCCTAAGCGTCTGTACACGGTCTGCCTTGAAACTGTCGTACCGGTAGCTGAAGAGAGCTGACGAGACAGGTCTGATGCTGTGCTCCGTCTGTTTCTTTTGGCAGTAACTGCCAAATACCGGTCATCATTCGGCGTAGTAACTCGGAGGGGTGGGGGACCTGTGCTGTAACATCTACTCACATTACCATCATGTTTGAATCGTTGCCAAAGCCTGGAGATGACACTCTGGGCGATTCCAAGTTCCTCGGATACTTCCAGCTGGGTACGTCCACATTCCAGTCGTCCGATAATTCTACCACGTAAAAAATCATCCAAATGCTTCCTTTGTGCCATAACTATGCGGTTATTGCACTGAAAGGCTTTTAAAGCGCTTGTGAACAATTTTACTTCTTTGCTACCATTCCTTATATACCCCTTTCATACACTCTCGTCATTGTGACGTACTATCCGCGCCATCTGGTGGTTTCCTGCAATTTGCATATTCTTCTTCAAGATGTGTGTAATAATTCTACAGGTGAAATTTTTATTTTAGAGCTCAATTTCTGTGTGATTCTGAATTATCCTTAATTTATGGACATGAGTGTATTTCTATGCTGTTCAAGTTCAGGTTTATAATAGTCGGCGCCCTATCGCTGACGTTGGCGCATTTTTATTAATTTTACTTTTCGAGAAAGTTAGATAAAGGTTGTTATATTGTTATCTTAATCGCTTAAGTTGGCCAACAATAATTCAATACAAAGCATGTTTAGGCAAAAATAAAAGAAAGACTTATTTTGATAAGAACTTAGTGATTTTACAGTTGGCAGTCTTGTAATTTAAAGTTTTACAATTGTGCATAAGATAATTTTTAATATTTTCTCACTGAAAATTGTATTTTTCATCCCATTTCTAGTGCGAAAAAAAACAAACCTGTCAATAGAAAAATCTTAAAAATTGAAGTTTCCGCATTTTAATAGAAAGAGGTTAACAGTTTTTTCTACAATTTAATAAAATAAACAAATTTATTAGTCCAATTTTAAAGTTTCACACAAATTTCCTAACAGATTTCCATTTCTCCTCCCAACAACCCTTGGAAGAATATTAAAAAATGAAGTTTCTCTTATTTTAATAAAAAGTAGTTTTTAGGAAAATTTTTTCTCGAAAATTTAATCAAATAAACGACTTTAGCCAATTTTCAACTTTAAAACTCATTTCCGGACACAATAATTGGAGATCGCAAAATACGAGAAAATTTCGGTTTTCCCTCCTAACACATCTGGAAAGAACCTGAAAAAATGAAGTTTCTGGCATTTAAATAAAAACCGTTTTTTTTTTTTAAGAGTTTTTTTTCGGCAATTTAATAAAATAAACGATTTTAGCCAATTTTTAAGTTTAAAACCCATTTTAGAAAACAATAATTCGAGACCTCAAAATACGCTTAAATTTCGATTTTTCTCCTAATCCTCTTAAAAGAATCTTTAAAAATGAAGTTTCTGTTATTTCAACAGAAAGACGCTTTTCGGACAGATTTTTTCTTGGGAATTTAATAAAATAAACGATTTTAGCCAATTTTCAACTTTAAAACCCATTTCGGGATACAATAATTCGACACCTCACTATACGCAAAAATTTCGATTATCCCTCCTAATCCCCTGGGAAGAATCTTAAAAAATGAAGTTTCTCGCATTTTAAGAAAAACACGTTTTCGGGCAGTGTTTTCTAGGCAATTTATTAAAATAAACGATGTTAGTCCAATTTTCAAGTTTAAAACAAATTTCCTAACACAATAATTCGAGGCCTCAAAATACGCGAAAATTTTGATTTTTCCTCCTAACTCCCCTTGGAAGAATCTTAAAATCTCGCATTTTAATAAAATAAGGTTTTAATGATAATTTTTTCTAGTACATTTAATAAAATAAACGATTTTAGCCAATTTTCTACTTTAAAACCCATTTCCGAACACAATAATTGGAGACCGCAAAATAGGCGAATATTTCGGTTTTTCCTCCTAACACATCTAAGAAGAACCTGAAAAAATGAAGTTTCTCGCATTTAAATAAAACTGGGTTTTTTAAAGAGCTTTTTCGGCATTTTAATAAAAAAAAACTATTTAGCCAATTTTTAAGTTTAAAACCCATTTCAGAAAACAATAATTGGTGGCCTCAAAATGCTTGAAAATTTCGATTTTTCATCCTAACACCCGTTGGAAAAACCTTAAAAAATGAAGTTTCACGCATATAAATAAAACACGTTTTTCGGACAGTTTTTCTCAGCAATTTGAGAAAATAAATAATTTTACTCCAATTTTCAAGTGTAAAACACATTTCCGAACAGACTAATTCGAAACTTCAAAAATGCGTGAAAATTTTGATTTTTTCTCCCAACACCCCTTGAAAGAATCTTAAAAAATAATGTGTCTCTTATTTTAATAAAAGGACGCTTTTTGGACATTTTCTTCTCGGAAATATAATAAAATAAACGATTTTAGCCAATTTTCAACTTTAAAACACATTTAGTGACACAATAATTGGAGACCTCAAAATATGCGAAATTTTCGATTTTTTTTCCTAATCCCCTTGGAAGAGTCTTAAAAAAATGAAGTTTCTCTCCATTTTAATAAAAACAGGTGTTTGGACAATGTTTTTTCTAGGGAATTTAATAAAATAAACGATTTAAGTCTAAATTTCAAGTTTAAAACCCATTTCCGAACACAACAATTCGATACCTCACAATACGCGAAAATTTACGATTTTTCTCCTAATTCCCCATAGAAAAATTTTAAAAATGAAGTTCCTCGCATTTTAATAAAAAGAGATTTTTCGGACAGTTTTTTTCTCTTCAATTTAATAAAATAAAAGATTTTATTCCAATTTTTAAGTTTAAAACCCATTTCTGTACATAATAATTGGAGACCTCAAAATAGGTGAAAATTTCTATTTTTCCTTATCACACCTTGGAAGAATTTAAAAAAATGAAGTTTCTGGCATTTAAATAAAAAGAGGTTTTTCGAACAGTTTTTTCTCGACAATTTAAATTTAAATATGCTCAATTTCTTAAAGAAAATTCTAGATGTAAGCTGTAGCAATGTAGCTAAACTTTTTATATGAATTCGTCAAGAGTCAGTTCGTCAGTTTCCGTACATCCAGAAATTGTTTTCTAAAATAAATAATGTATGTAAAAAAATCTTTCTTAGACTTATTTGAAATATATCAATTTTTACAAGATAAAAAAAAAGGGTGATGACACAATGAAACAATTTATAGTAACCTCTGTTTTGCATACTCAATGTCCTTTTTTACTAAGGCATGAGAACAGAGCAATATCATTCTAATTTAAGTTTCCCCTTTTCCCTTACAAGTAATTTTATAAAATATGAATGTTTTGTTAAAAAAATAAAGATTTTAGGGTGTATATAGCACATATACGTAGTTTATAAACTATGTACATAATTTCTAAAGTAAAGTCACATTTGTCATATGTATGGAAGAAATCTATCACGAGAAAAAGTAAATACTTAATATATAATTTTTTAAAATTCTTCTTGGATGTATTCGAGTGTATTTTACTCTGTTGAAACATAGTAATACTGTTGTAATGTACATACAACCTAAACACCAGTGTTCGTTACAAGGGGGAAACACAGAATGAATATAATACCTTATATAGATTCAAACATTTATTCTATACATTTATTTACAAAAATACTTGGTTAACATAATCAATCATTTATAAATTCTATTTACACGGTTATTATCCCACAACTCTTTATAAGGAAATATTATTATTAATAGATGCCTAAGTCAAATGATTGTAAATATTCTTTATACAGTACCTCCATTCAAGTCACAGGGGAGCAGGCAGGGGCTTTCCTCACGGGCATACGGTACGAGTTGGTGATGGTGAGCGGGGCGGTGTCAGTCCGGGCGCACGGAACGAGCTGGTGCTAGTGGATCCTTGTTCCACTTCTCTCGACTGCCCACTTCTCACTCCCAGCTCTCAGCTCTCACTCCTAAAAACTTCGCCTAGGTCCCAACGCCCCTTCTTTTCTTCTCATCCAATCCATTCTCAGTGGGAATTTTCCCACATCAAATGCTCTTCGGGAGTGCAGGTGGGCTCATTAAAGTAGCCCCTTTTTGTTCAAGCTGACATTACATTTTAGCCCCTGCTCCCATAATTCACGCTTACAGTTCTGTGCGAGCTTGACCGTTATGCTGCCATTCCGGGAAGTATCCTCTCTGCAGGGGTCCCTAAACTTGACGTAAATAATTGGGGTCTTAAATTCGTCAAGGAAAATCCTCCCACGGCTATGCATGCACGTGCAACTCACCGTGAGAAAGTACCTCGGTACAAATACATCTTACTCTTTTATTGAAATGTAAGAAAAATTTAACTACAGTAGTTATGCTTTATTGAAATGCTGAAAAAAAATTATTAAAAAATAGCTTATATACCATTGACTAAAACCTCATCGTTATGAATGCCTCTAATTATAGGTTAAACTACAACAAATAATAAGGACGTAATATGTTGGCTTTGAATACATATTTATTTATTTAGATATATTTCCTTTTGCCCTATGAAATTTCAAAATCTATAAAAATACAAAAACACAGATCTATAATGAATTAGACTGTTCCTATGTTTCTAATATTAACAACAGTAAATATACAGCCCAAGGCTTCCTTTTATTCCTAGCATGGGTGTAATTTGGGGGGGGGGACAATTGCCACCCTCTTAGAATTTTTAGTAGAGGAGCAAACTTATAGTTTTGCCCCTCCAGACTTTTAGGATATTATTCATATACGAAATTTTTGATTCAACATATTAATGAATGTTGAAGTTATTCTGTGCTTATTAATGTACTTAAGACTTATTCTCATTACAGTTACCTTCCTATCATGGGACATTCCTAAAGCATATAGGTTTTCGAAATTGTATTTTTACCCCCCCCCCCACCTCCATAGATTTTTAGGATTTTATTCATATATGAAATTTTTGATTTGACATTTTAATGAATGTTGAAGTTAATCTCATTTCATTAGGATGCTTAAGAGTTATTCTAATTACGGTTATCGTCCTTTTCTGGGACCTTTTTAAAGCAAGCATAGGTACTCGAACTTGTAGTTTTGCCCCTTCGAATGTTTTTGGTTTTATTCATACATTCAATTTTCGACATTTTAATAAATGTAGAAGTTCTTATGTTCTTATTTGTTTGCTTAAGACTTATTTTAATTACAGTTATCTTTTTTTTCCCTGGGACATTTTTAAAGCGTATAGGTATTCGAACTAGTATTTTTGTCCCTCCAGATTTTTAGGATTTTATTCATATATTAAATTATTGATTCGACATTTTAATGAATGTTGAACTTATTCTGTTTTTATTTGTGAGCATAAGACTTATTCTAATTACAATTATCTTTCTTTATAGGATATTTTTAAAGCTTATAGGTATTCGAGCTTGTAGTTTTGTAGTTTTGCCCTCCAGATTTTCAGAATATTATTCATAAATCAAACTTTTGATTCGACATTTTAATCAATGTTGAAGTTATTCTGTTTTTATTTGTGTGCTAAAGACTTGTTCTAATTACAGTTGTATTTCTCTCTTGGGGCATTTTTAAAGCGTATAGGTATTCGAACGTGTAGTTTTGCCTATCCAAATGTTTTGGATTTTATTCCTATATGAAATTATTGATTCAACATTTTAATGAATGTTGAAGTTATTCTATTTTTATTTGTGTGATTAAGACTTATTCTAATTACAGTTATCTTTCTTTACTGGAACATTTTTAAAGCGTATAGGTATTCGAACTTGTAGTTTTTGTCCCTCCAGATATTTAGGATTTAATTCATATATCAAATTTTAGATTCGACATTTTAATCAATGTTGAAATTATTCTGTTCTTATTTGTTTGCTTAAGACTTTTTTTAATTACAGTTATCTTTTTTTCCTGGGACATTTTTAAAGCGTATAGGTATTCGAACTAGTATTTTTGTCCCTCCAGATTTTTAGGATTTTATTCATATATCAAATTATTGATTCGACATTTTAATGAATGTTGAAGTTATTCTGTTTTTATTTGTGTGCTTAAGACATTCTAATTACAGTTACCTTTCTTTAATGGGACATTTTTAAAGCGTATAGGTATTCTAACTTGTAGTTTTATCCCTCCATATTATTAGGATATTATTCATATATCAAATTATTGATTCGACATTTTAATGAATGTTGAAGTTATTCTGTTTTTATTTGTGTATTTAAGAATTATTCTAGTTACAGTTATCTTTCTTTCCTTTGACATTTTTAAAGCATATATTTATTCGAGCTTGTAGTTTTGCCCCTCCAGATTTTTAGGATTTTATTCCTATGCGAAATTTTTGATTCGACATTTTAATGAATGTTGAAGTTATACTGTTTTTATTTGTGTGCTTAAGACGTGTTCTAATAACAGTTATCTTTCTTTCCTGGGGCATTTTTAAAGCGTATAGGTATTCGGAATTGTAATTTTGTCCATCGAGATTTTTAGGATTTTATTTCTATATGAAATTTTTGATTCGACATTTTAATGAATATTGAAGATATTCTATTTTTATTCATGTGCTTAAGACAATTCTTGGTCTAATTACAGTTATCTTTATTTCTTGGGAGATTTTTAAAGCGTATAGGTATTTGAACGTGTAGTTTTGCCCCTCCAGATTTTTTGGATTTTATTCCTATATGAAATTATTGATTCAACATTTTAATGAATGTTGAAGTTATTCTATTTTTATTTGTGTGATTAAGACTTATTCTAATTACAGTTATCTTTCTTTACTGGAACATTTTTAAAGCCTATAGGTATTCGAACTTGTAGTTTTTGTCCTTGCAGATATTTAGGATTTAATTCATATATCAAATTTTAGATTCGACATTTTAATCAATGTTGAAATTATTCTGTTCTTATTTGTTTGCTTAAGACTTATTTTAATTACAGTTATCTTTTTTTCCTGGGACATTTTTAAATGCGTATAGGTGTTCGAACTAGTATTTTTGTCCCTCCAGATTTTTAGGATTTTATTCCTATATGAAATTATCGATCCAACATTTTAATAAATGTTGAAGTTATTCTATTTTTATTTGTGTGATTAAGACTTATTCTAATTACAGGTATCTTCCTTTATAGTACATTTTTAAAGGTTATAGTTATTCGAACTTTTAGTTTTGTCCCTCCAGATTTTTAGGATTTTATTCTTATATGAAATTTTTGATTTGACATTTTAATGAATGTTTAAGTTATTCTGTTTTTATTTGTGTATTTAAGAATTATTCTAATCCCAGTTACCTTTCTTTCCTGGGATTTTTTTAAAGCGTATAGGTACTTGAATTTGTAGTTTTGCCCCTCCAGATTTTTAGGGTTTTATTCATAAATTAAATTTTTGATTCGACATTTTAATGAATTTTGAAAGTTATTCTGTTTTTATTAGTGTGGTTAAGACTTGTTCTAATTACAGTTATATTTCTCTGTTGGGACATTTTATAGCGTATAGGTATTCGAACTTTTGTCCCTCCAGATTTTTATGATTTTATTCCTTTATAAAATTTTTGTTTCGACATTGTAATGAATGCTAAAGATATTCTATTTTTGTTTTTGTGCTTAAGACAAGACTTGGTCTAATTGCAGTTATCTGTCTTTCTTGGGACATTTTTAAAAGTTTATTAGTATTCGAACTTGCAGTTTTGCCCCTCCAGATTTTTAGGACTTTATTCATATATGAAATTTTTGATTCGACATTTTAATGAATCTTGAAGTTTTTTTTTTTATTTGTGTGCTTAAGACTTGTTCTGTGTGTGGCTTATCCTCATGATCTGACAATAGTCAGATCAACTCCAAAAGGTTGTTAACAGTCAGAAAGTCAATGCAGATAAGGGGATCTGATAATAAATCTGCCCTGGTTAGTCCGACACAGTCAAGAATATGTTTTGGTGAGGCTGGATGGTTGCAGCATTTTGTACAGGTCGGGAAAATTTTTGTGCCGTGTTCGAAAGTTAAAGATTTCAGGTGGCCTGTTGAGAGTCTGGCTAAGGCAGTATGGAATTTCCGATCACAATTAATTTCCAGGAGGGCACCAGGTGTTGTTCCAGTATACCACTGGTGGGTAGGTGGAATTTTCCAGGTAGTATTGAGACGAGATTTTTCATTGGAGTAGAGTTCCCGGTGGGTAAGTGATGATCCAGTGGGCATATTTTCTTCACTGCCCTCTTTAGCCAATCTATCCGCAATCTCATTGCCACAAACATTAATGTGTGAAGGTATCCATTGGAGATGTACGTCGTGATTTTGGGAAATCTCTCTCAGCTTGAGCAGGATGGAAATGCTAGTATCGTCGTTTGCAGTGGACCAGCCACTAAGATGTTGTAGCGCACTTCGGCTATCCGACAGGATCCAGAGTTCTCCAAAGTCATTGTCGTAGGGCAAGATAGCATCAAGCCCCTCTTTAATCGCAATTAACTCACTCCTGAAGACAGAACAAGTATCTGGGTTGCGTTGCTTTATTGATTTTTCCAGATGCTGGGTCTTAATATATACACCGCTGCCAGTACGGTTCTAACTTGTTCCAATTAGACTTGTTCTAATTACAGTTATCTTTCTTTCCTAGGATATTTTTAAAGCGTATAGGTATTCAAACTATATATTGAAATATCCATATATTGAAATAGTCTGTAGTTTTTCGATAATATTTATTAAAAATTTCGGTTAACAAATTTCTTATCGTTGAATTAATATTAAGAAGACATATTTAATTATGTATATAAAAAATTTGAAAGCTGATGATAGAAATGATTTGGTTAAGTGGAAAAAAGTTTGAACATATTGAAATAGACAGTAGTTTCTGAATGAAATTATTATAATATTTGGTTAACAAAAAATTTCAAAATATACATTTTTAATTAAATTTTGTTTTCTATTTATAAAAAATAAATTTTAGTGCAAAATATCATTTGCAGTCTAATTTTTAAAATACTAAAATGCAATTAATAATTTTATAGTTTTAGCTTTTTAATTTAATTTAACTAAAAGCATTTTCATTTTATATATACATTTTTGTATACCTATTATTTTTTATTGATAAGTTAAAATTTGTCTATTAATTTTGTCTTATATATTTTTATATTATGCTATGCAGAATTGTTTAAATTTGTATACTTATAAATTTAAGTATTAGTAAATTAATCACAGATTTTTTTTTTATTTAAAATCCGATGTGTTTAAAAATCGATTTTTAAACACATCGGACATTTACAAATATTCCCGTCAAATTAACTATTCAGTTTATTTGCTAAATAATACCTACTAGGTGTCTAAATATATTTTTAAGCATAAAAAAGGTAAGATTAGAAGAAAATCAAAATTAATATACAAGGAACGTTTTAAAAATTATTAAAATATTTCAAAATATAAATTTTTTTAAAACACCTGATTAAAGAAATTTTTAAAATGTAATTTTGATAGGTTTGGCATTAATGTCAATTCAAAGTTTAAATGTCACTGAAAATAATCCCTGATGATAAAGTTAGCTCCCCTCATGACGAAAACTAGCATTTCAAAGTACGTCATTCGTTTGATCACTGTTAATCAGGTTTGATCGACATATTTCATCAATTGATAAATTTAAAAAAAAATTAAACATCTGTAAGGGGGGGATAACTTTATGGATTTTTTAAAATGACCTTATAAACATGAACGATATATCATTTGAATCAATGTCATTAGATCAGTTTCGATAAACCATTTTGGGGGTTTAACCCCTTGCCTGTTTTGCACGTACACAGTACGGGCGCGGTTACCTTGGCTTTAATAATTAACGCGTATGGCGTACGGGCAATCTGATTTCTTTGTCATTCTTACTGTTTTGGCCGTATCTTTTGTATTTTTTTAATATTAAATTAGTCGTATAAATGCTCAGAAGATGTTAGTTTACGCAGTGTGGTATTCTGTTTGGTTCAAAAGCGTTGGTTTCTGATAGTTCTGTATAGATAGGTTCTACAGTTGAAAAACTAAAACCTGCTTACTAGTGCTATGTTTGTTCATTGAAGAAAAATAACAGCAGCAAAAGAATTAGAAAAAAAGAGACTATGTATATTGTTCCGGACTGTGACAATAAACTATGCCTCTTGCCCTGTTTCAAGATTTATGAGACTAAGTATGATCTATGAAAAAACAGGTTAAGTAAATATACTTGTAGTATTTGCATTCGAAAATAACTTTGTTGTAATCGTAACCGAAAATATTTGTATTTTTTATATGCACAACCGTAAACGTAACTTTCCTGTCTGTCGTACATGAGAGAGAAAAGACAATTTCCAAGGAAATCATTACTTTATTTCCTCTAAAAAAGTTATAAATGCTTAAAATAATTGGAAATATTACTTTTAATAACAGTTTTTTTCTTACAAATGTAAAATAAGCAAAAATATGCAATAAAAAATGTGACATTTTTTGGTTCGAATTCGTGAAAAAAATGAAACTGTTAAGGGGTTAATCAACACCGAAAATTCCTCCAAATTGCCCCCAAAGGTGTCCCCAAATCAAAAAATTTCACCCCCTCCCACATGTTGGAATTTTGGGACAATTTTAGTGTCATTCGAAAGAGCATCATTAGATCCGATTTTAACAATCATTTTTGGCGTTTGATCAATACCAGAAATGGTTTAAATTATAGTTAAAGGTGCCTCAAAATAATAAATTTATCCTCTCTCCCAAATAGGGGCAATTATTTCGACATCTAGGGGGGAACTCTTATGTCAGAATGGATTTTTTCAGGTGTTCCACTTGTTTGAGAAAATGTCACATCCAAGATGCAAACATTATATCATGCATCCACTCTGACTCTGTGTAGCCATATAATGCACCAGGTGGTCCACTCTTGGTCCAAGTTTCATATAAATTTAGGTTGTGTACACGGTGGAAGGTGGAAGAAAATTTCCAGTTGCAGATGTACAAAACAGCCATGTAAACACATGTATTTTTAGGCTTACTAACTCAATTTCACTATTATTGTATTAATTTACTCTATACCGCATCAAATAAAGTTTTGAAAAATACTATATTATATTATTTACACTAAAATTGTAGGGCTGGTTTAAATCATTACATCTAAAAATTTAGAACTTTATAATAAATTGTTAAGACTAACCAGTACCCATTTTCAACCATCATACAAAAATAATCATTAAACATAAAATATTTAAAATATTTCTTGCCTGTTTTTGAAAAACTGTTCAGAAACCCTTGCAGTTGATTATTGAAAAAATATTGACGATAAAAGAAATAAAATATTGCTTTTTTGAAAGTATTTAAAACCTTAGTAAAGAAGAATTTTTTCCTCACTTGCAAACAAAGCAACCTATGTTGACAGATGAAAAATATAAAGCCTTTTAAGGAAAATAAATGTTGCCAACAAATGTCTAAAAATATATTAGAAAGCAAAAATATAATTGTTAAAAGGTTTGATGTGTCTTTTAAGTAAATTATAAAAAAATACCCATTTACCCCCACTAGACCCTAGTTAAAAAAAGGGTTAAAACATTACGTTTTAAGATTATCGAATATTCATTATTGAAAACTCCCCCCCCCCAGCCCTCACGGAGAGGAGTGAAAAGGGATGCCCGGTCGGAACGACGGGGGACGGACATTCTTCTGAAAGGAGCTCAGACCTAGAGAGGTATTTCCGCTCGGCACTATTTTTGTCCTCGGTCTTATTTGAGCCCTGTTTGGGTATGATTTGCGGTGTATATATATATATTAACAAGTCTTAATAATAAATGTTTAACCCAGAGTTTTGTCGCTGCTGTGATTAATTGTCGGCCACGTAGGCTTTAATCGGACCCAAGATACCTGCTCCAGTAAAAATAGGCGGGCAAGTATAGAACGAGGAGCGCAGACTTCAGAAAGTGCAGCCGGGGACGCGCGAGGCGTTTATAAATGGTGATCAAGAGTGGAGCCTGTGACGACAAACTTCAAGACAAGAGGACTGAATGACGGGGAGAAAGCGAACAGCAGCGTGCTACCAGAGAGTTCAACGAGACAGCGATGAACAGGAGTAATGAGGGAAGCTACCGGAAAACCTGACCAGCGAAACCAGGCCCGAGCATCGTGTCATCTAGGAAAGGTAGATGCATGAATTTTCTTGTTTCTCAGTTTCTCTTCCGTGGTTGTGTTGATTTGGGGTGCAACGGAAAACTCGCGAATCGTTAATTGTGATATGATTTTAGTGATATGATTAGTGTGTTTTTTTCCCTCTCTTAATTGTTAAAAAAAAATTATTTTTGAATAACTTAAACAAGTTATCGCTAAGGTGCTAACAGGTTAAATGTGCATAAGTTGCATGATTTCTTTTATTTGGTTTCTTCTGTATTTTGTTTGTTCATTATTACTGTATTTTTATCTCTGTAAAGTTTGGAACTTTTTTTTGTTTTATTTCTTTTACGGGTCATTAAGTGCATTTTGAAAATGGCATTCTTAATGAGGGAAAAGAAAGCAGATCTCATGCTTCTAGCGAGAGATATGGGAAAGGAAATTCCCGGAGAGGCAACGAAAATACAGTTGAGAGACTCGATTTTGAGTGGGGATTTTGATGAGGAAACTATAAAAAACTGGCTAGAGGGAATTAAAGAGGAACGGGCAGAAGAGAGAGAAGAGAGGGATAAAAACAGGGCACACGAATTGGAAATGGAAAGGCTAAGGGTGCAAGCATTGGAAACTGAGAGAGCAATGGGAAACAGAAGCAGTTTAAGCAGTAATGACGGGAGTAGTCGGGAAAAATCGGTGGACGAAATAATTCGTACCATACGATTACTCACGGTCAAGGTTCCTTCCAAACCGGAGGGGTGGAATTTCTTTTTTTCCAGTTTAGAGAAAGCATTTGCTTTCGAAAAAGTAGCAGAGGAGCTAAAGGCGAAAATTCTGTTAGGTCTTTTGAGAGAAAAAGCCTCAAATTTATTCTCGGAACTGGAAAGTGACCAGTATAGTGATTATGAAGTGGTTAAAAAACTGGTGTTAAAAGAATTTGAACCTTCGCCGAAGGCGTGTCTTGAAAATTTTCGGAAAGCTAGGCGAAAATTTCATACAATATGCTTCACGTTTGTCCGCGGCATGGAGCTACTATTGTAAATTGAGAGGGGCGCATGATTTTGAAACGGTCAATCAATTGATTGCGGCAGATAAAATTATATCGTCTTTGGATGGGGAAACTGCTTCTCATATTCTCGTGAGGCAGAGAGAATCCTGGTTTAAGCCGAAGGCGTTAGCCCAGGAATGCGACTAGTTTTTCTCAGCTGAGGGAAAAAGTTACTCTTTCATGACGGGGAGCGAAACGATGGGGAGAGATAATGGCTATTTGAAGGGAGCTTATAGTTACCGCAGGAGGGAAAGTGCCAGAGAAAGGGAGACGGGTTGTTTCGCCTGTGGGGCTAACGATCCTCTCAAAATGGACTGTCCGAAAGGAGGCAGGGGGTTAAAAAGAAACCAGAGCAATAAACAGGCCAGTTCTAATTGCTTCGCTTGTGGATCGAAGGGCCATTATGAAAGGGACTGTTTGAAAGTGGATAGGGGGTTCGAAAAGAACCAGAGTAATAAAGATGCCATGGTTAATAAGGCCACTGAAATGGAAAAGTATGAGTACAAGGAGAATGGGAGGGAAAGCCCGGTTGATGTGGAGAAAACTCAAAAGAGAGTTGTCATCGCGAGTGTTCGCTCTTTACCTGAGAATGATGTGATAACGCGGGGGAAATTACAATACGTAAACGTTAAAATAAATGGAAACCCGGTTAGAGCATTGTTAGACTCTGGGAGGGAAATAACGGTGGTAAGGGGAGATATATTAGGGAAAGGTAATTTTAAGAACTTGCCTAATATATGCCTGAAAGGAATGTTTGGACCACCAGTGATATGTCCGCTGGTCAGAGCCAAATTGTCTCTTAATGAGGGGGATAAGTCGTTGTGTTTCCCGACGGAGGTAGTATGCGCGGTGGCTAAAAATTTAGATTATGACGTGTTAATCCCACCCGATATTATGAAACAATTAGCGGGGAGTGGGAACTTAAATGTAAATCAAACACAGGAAAAGAACACTAATGTAATAATGGATAGAGTAAGGGCAAGCAAAGATTTGGGCCACACAGGTGTTTTTAAGTCTGCGGAGAAAAGAGAATTCCAGAAACGGGGCGGCAAAAATGCTGCTAAACAAATTGACCACCTAGGTATAAAGTTGGATGGGGAAGATAAGGTCCGGGGGAAGAGAAAGCAAAGGTAATTGGAAATTTAAATCGGCCTAAAAATAAAAAGGAAGTGAGATCTGTGGTTTCGTTTGGGGGATGGCTTGAGCAGAAAGACAAACAGGGGAATATCAAACCAATGGGTTTCGGATCCCAAAAGTTGGAAAATGGGCCACCATTGAAGGGGGGGGGGCATAGAACATTTTGTTCTTGCTGTCAAAATTCAAAAATGGATTTTGGGTTGAAAAGCAGAGAAGGCAACGGACCATATTCATTTAAAACTCACGTCGGAAATAGTCACCTAGCCTCGGATGCCTTTTGCATCTATCGTGTGAAGCAGAGATATAATTGATTGCATTGTTAATTTACCTTTCAGTATTTTTTTTCGTGTAGAGAATAAGTATATGTGTATGTTTTATATGTAGGATAGAGAGTTCAGTATTGGATCTCGATCTGTGCTGACGTGCTTTTCCTGCTCTCTCGTTTTGTTTTCTTGCGCTCGTTTCCTCACTCAATGAGTGGCGGAGACAACTCAGTTTTGATTATGGATTCGTCCAAGATGATGCCTTCTGGATCTTCCACTCAACCCACTGCTATGGATAGTCCAAAAGTTGTGATGAACTTTGCCAATTACCGACCGGCTACGACTTCTGCTCCCGATCCTGGTTCTGATTCCGACATGGACGCTGATGTTTCGGATGCTCCGATTTCACTCTGCCCGTACGATCATACGATGTTAAATATGATTGAACGCGGGATGCTGACGCCTGCCGCCGTTAAGGAAATACTCTCTCAACGCCCGAAATTAGCAGCTCATCTAAATGGTAAGCATACTTATGATAACGAGCAAACTTCTCAACCAAAAACCCCATGTAAACGTCCTAAGAAAGATGATTTTGTACTTCCACCTCTTCGACATACGGCTAAAAGAGCCATTCCCACTGGAAATAATGAGGAGAAACTTGTTACTAAAAATAAAT
This sequence comes from Pardosa pseudoannulata, assembly GCA_032207245.1. Lineage (NCBI taxonomy): Eukaryota > Metazoa > Arthropoda > Arachnida > Araneae > Lycosidae > Pardosa > Pardosa pseudoannulata. Next base: position 56,002 of record CM063498.1, on the reverse strand, counting down.
TTAGTAACCTTAAGGAAAAAACCCTTTCTGGGCCTCCTAATTCTTCCACAACATCTAATAACTCTAGTGCTAAGCCTAAAATTAGGCAAATAACTGTTGTCAAAACTGAACACTACCGCCAGCTTTTGAAAGAAATTGCTGGACCAGATAATGCCCGAAAGTTCCATGCCCGGATTGGTGGCGAATTTATTCGCCTTCAGCCCTTCACTGAAGACGATCACAGGGCTATTACAAAATTTTTGGTTGATAATAAAGTTGAAGGCTATATCCTTCCAATTGGTATTGTACGCCCTTTAAAAGTGGTACTTCGCGGTCTCCCCAGCGATATTCCGGTGGAGGAGATTCAAGATGAATTAACTAGGATGGAATTTCCTGTTCTTAAAGTAGCCCAACTTATTAAACGGAAAACGAACCAACCCATGCCCCTCTTCCAAATTCAGCTGACTAATAACGAAGCTGGCAAAAAAATCAATGAACTCCAATCACTATTCTACATTAAAATTACTGTCGAACGCTATAGGTCTCCCATAAAAACTCAGCAGTGTCACAACTGCCAGTTCTTCCACCATCATTCGGATAACTGTCTAATGAGGCCACGCTGCGTGAAATGCGCCGAGTTCCACAACACCAAGAATTGCCCCAAAGGATCAGGGAAAATTGATTCACCTGTATGTTGCAACTGCGGAGGACAACATCCAGCTAGTTACCAAGGATGCCCGAAATTTCCCAAGCCAAAGGTTGCCTCGCCAACCTTCGTCGCAGCGGTTCCTAAGCCTCTGACTCAGTCCTTTTCGCAGGCTATCTCACATGGCGTGCCCTCTGCTCCAGTTACGACTTTAGCTCCGTCCTTACCTACAGAGTCTACCCAGCCTCCCAATACTGATAATATTACTTCTTCACATAATCAACTTGGCGAAATAGCCAGTTTACTCACGGACATTAAGCAACTTCTTGGTATACAGGATTTTGAAGAAATTATTGTAAAACTTCGAAAGATTAAATCTAACATGGTCCAAGCTAAGACCACTGAAGAACGCATGTTCGTGTTCTTCTCTGGTCTTATCCAAGACCCCTCCACCGGCCCCTGATGGCTTTGAATAGGTTTCTAACAGTCTTCGCATGGAACTGCAACGGCATCAAAAATAGGATTCGTGAGTTCAGGGAATTTGTAAATGAGCGCTCACCCGATATTGTACTTCTTCAAGAAACCCATCTCCGACCAGAAGATAAACTCAACATCAAAGACTACACCACATATAGGAATGATTTCCCTAGTCTAAATCAATCCATGAGAGGCACTGCTATTATTATTAAACGTTCCATTCCCCATCATGTTATTATTCTTCCTTCTTTGCAGGTCATTAACGCCAATGCTATAAACATCAAAATCAATAATGGATCGCCCTATACTATAATTTCAACTTACATCCCCCCTTCTTTAAATCCGCGTGAGGTACTAGCCGATCTCTATGCTTTAAGCAACATTAATAATGATACTATTATCTTTGGAGATCTTAACGCAAGGCATAGGGACTGGCATTGTACCTGTAATAATGCATATGGACAAGTAATTAATAACTTTTCTGATAACTCAGACTTTGATATTTTCGCACCTAGAGAACCAACTCACCATACAAATCATAGCAGTAGCGTTATTGACTTTGCCTTAATTAAAGGTATTCCAAATTCTTTAACTATTGATACTATTTGTGACCTCTCATCAGATCATAATCCAGTTCTTTTAAAAATCTTTATTAGAAATAACCCTTACTCTTTTACTCCAAAGAAATTTATTAATTGGAAGCAATTCAAAGAACATCTTAATTCTAAACCTTTTGCCCTCCCTAACATTGAAAACACTAATGATCTTGAATCTTTTATTACTAAATTAACTTCTGATATTAATGACAGTATTACTTTTGCTTCCACTATCATTCCTGACGCAGACAAACGCCACTCTGACAGACACCTTAAAATTTTAATTAATAATAGGAATCGGGCCAGAAAAGCCTGGCAACGTAATAAAACTCCAATAAATAAAAGAATTATGAATAATACACAACAAGATCTCAAATACTATATACAAGATAAATCTAATAAAGACTGGGATAACTTTTTAACTTCTTTGGACACCACTGACAATTCCATCTGGAAGGCTGCCAGGCGCTTCAAAAATTCGTACACTCCTATTCCGCCATTAAAAGTTCCAAATTCTAACAATATACTTTATACTGCAGAAGAAAAGGGTAATTTAATCGGCAGCACGTTAGCTCAAAATTTTACCCCAAATCCAGGTTCTGACGTAAACACGACCAACGAGGTTTCCAATAGTATTAACATTATTCAAAATTTCAATTCCTTTAACACTAATGTTCATATTGATTCGGCTGCCCTTGTCAAAATTATTAAACACTTACCTAAACGTAAATCTCCTGGAGAAGATAACATCACTAATACTGCTCTCAAGCATCTCCCCATTCAATATGTTTATTACATTTATACCATCATCGATCATATTTTTTACTTCTGTTATTTTCCTAGCAATTGGAAAAATTCAATTATTGTCCCTATTCCAAAACCTAAAAAGGATCATTCTTCTCCAGATAATTATCGTCCGATTAGCTTGCTTAACACTATTAGTAAAATTACTGAAAAATTTATTCTTGCGGAAGTGAACAATCACTTAGATGAAAATAATATTATAATTCCGTATCAGTTTGGCTTCCGTAAGAATCTTTCGGCCTCTCATCAAGTCTACCGTATTGCAGAAATTTTAGCTAAAAATAAATTAAATAAATTATCTACTGCTGCAGTTTTTCTCGATGTTGCTCGTGCTTTCGACAAAATCTGGATACATGCCCTCATTCATAAATTACTTCTTTATAATTTCTCGAAACATCTAATTAAGTTAATTTTCTCATACCTTTCGGATCGTACTTTTCAAGTTAAAATTTATCATACTCTCTCTTCAAAATTTCCAATACTCAGTGGCGTTCCACAGGGATCCCTTCTCGGCCCTACTTTGTTTAACATTTATATTAATGACATCCCTGTGCATCCAAAAACTGAACTAGCTATTTATGCTGATGATACCGCTATATTTGCTTATAATAAAAATTATAAATTTGCTGTGATTGCCGTTAATAAACATCTAGGCAAAATTTCTGAGTGGCTTGAACGATGGAAAATTAGGATTAACACTTCTAAATGCAAAGCAGCTATGTTCACATCCAAGCAGAGAACGACTTATGTCAACTACAACATTTATATCAATAACACTCGTATCCCATGGTCGGACACCGTTAATTATTTAGGAGTAACTCTTGATAAAAACTTAACATGGAAGCAACACTTTACTTCCGTTAAAACTAAATATAGAAATGCTAAGCGAGCTCTGTACCCTTTAATTTCTCGTCATAGCAAAATGGATACTAAAATTAAGCTGCTCATTTACACTTCCTTTCTGCGTCCAATTTTTACCTATGCAGCTCCAGTGTGGTCGTATGCAGCAGATTCTAATATTAAAATTCTAACAACTATTCAAAATTTAATTCTTAAAGAAATAATTAACGCTCCCTGGTACTTTAGAAATACTAAAATTCACGAAGAATTAAAAATTCTTCCTATTCCAAATTTTATCTACAATCTTTCTGTTAAATTTCATAAAAACTTAAGCAATGATTTAATCAATAATCTTGTCAATTACGACCCCACTGATGCTAGCAATAGAAGAAGGCCTTTGGCCATTCTTGGCAAAGTTCCTTGATGTTTTTGTGTTGTCTTAAAAAAAAAAAAAAAAAAAAAATCTAAAATCTACAAAATGTAAGAAAAAAGTTTTAAAATATCTCTAAAATGGCCATACATCATAATTCGTACCTCTCCCGATATTTCCGTATCGTTCCGACTCGGCTTTCCGCTCTCTCTGAGAGGGAGGAGCGTTTTATGCATTTTTCTCCTACTGAAAGCAACTCTGATATCATCACTATCAAGTCTTCTCAGACCGTGATGGCGTGGTGCATCCAGTAGGGTGCCTGCCAAGCTATAACTTGCGATTTCAATTTCTGATTTCTATATCAATAAAAATGTTTTCTTCATGGTTTTTGTACGGATGTCCCTGGCCGCAAAAATATGTGTTTTATTTCTATCCCTAAACTTTCTACTCTCTAGTTTTGTGTCTTGAACTCACGAATCCACCTCCCTATCCCCTATTTCCTCTTTTTAGTTGTTTTATTTTCTGCTCGTTGTCATTTTATGCTTACTGTTAGAAATCTCTGGATTAGAGGGCTCGGCCCAGGCAGTCCAGTTGAACTACCATCCTGAAGATCCTGAAGATGTGTAGGATATAAGGATATAAGTTTTATGTGTATGTTTTATTGCAGTTTATTTTTATTTTTATTTTTATTTTTATTTTGTAGGAGTTTGATTTTTATTTTCGTTTGAGTAATTTTTGTTTCTTAGTGAAGTGAATTTTTTTAGCATAGATTAGTTTTTTGCCTGTAAATAGTCTTTATGAGAATTGAAGGTATTTTTATAGTTTTGTTTCCCTAGCACCTCACAACCACGGGGAAAAAGGGGAATGAGGAGGTTTGTGCGTCTTGAGTCGTCGTTAAAATGTGGATTGATTTAGCCTGTTTGACAGGCAAATTCAATCGTGTAGAAGGGGCGTGTAATACTAGACTCAAGACTCGAGTTGGTGTTACATGGGCCCCTGGTTTTTTTTTCGGCGGCCGAAGACGGACACCCCGAGAGGGGGTGGGCAAGTTCTACAGGAGGGGGGCGAGAGATGCGATCCCGCCCGCGCCAGCTGCGGAGAAGGACATTTTCCCGTGGAGGCGAAAACTTGACCGAGGGGGGGGATTCCCCCCGGCCCTCACGAAGAGGAGTGAAAAGGAGATGCCCGGTCGGAGCGACGGGGAACGGACATTCTTCTGAAAGGAGCTGAGACCGAGAGAGGTGTTTCCGCTCGGCACTATTTATTTTTGTCCTCGGTCTTATTTGAGCCCTGTTTGGGTATGATTTGCGGTGTATATATATTTTAACAAGTCTTAATAATAAATGTTTAACCCAGAGTTTTGTCGCTGCTGTGATTAATTGTCGGCCACGTAGGCTTTAATCGGACCCAAGATACCTGCTCCAGTAAAAATAGGCGGGCAGGTATAGAACGAGGCGTGCAGACTTCAGAAAGTGCAGCCGGGGACGCACGAGGCGTTTACAGAAAGCACTACTTAAAAATACTTCGAATTACATAGGACCAACAGTGTATTGATATGTATCAACATTTATACGTAATGTTAAACTATCATAAATTTATAGAGTTTGAGTAAAAATATAACATGGTAGATCGCCGAGTGATGATCAAATGGGTAGGACACTGCTTTTCGGTACTGGAGTTTACGGCTTTGAATCCCACTGATTGAATATTCCCATTGATGATTTATTTGCTATTCTTTTAAAGCTATTGCTCTAAAGAGTACGGTGACTGCACTGAGTTTTAGGGGGAAATCTGGTAAGTTTTTTAACACTCTTTTTTAATTATGCCTTCCTAGTTTAGAGGTTTGAACAAAAAAAGCAATTAATGTATTGAGAACTGTAACAAATGACGGGGGGGAGACAAGTGTAGCAACTGCTTTAGACTGCACCAAGTTGATATCTGTGTGCCATTGTTCTTCAGAACTATCATTTTTAAGTAAGTTGCGCCCAACTGCTCCGAAACTTTTTTTTTCCCCCACCAGCAGAATTCTAAATTCAGATCTCCTTCTAAAGTGAATAAAGGTGGGGACTTTGACATTGACGAGTAGTAGATGGTCGGCACCGCGGTGACGTCCTGATCCAGGCATACCTAGATAAGGCTGTAGACGAAAATTATCCCATAAAGGATCGATCTTTTATTCCCGTTGAAGGTGGTGATCTCATATTTGGAAATACAAACTAATTTGATTTCATAACACATTCCGTAGGCTCTTAGCTGCGTTTACCCAACATCCCCTCCCTCTTTTTTTTTTTTTTTTTTAATCAAGTTTTCTTTGTGTATCGTTGGAATAAGTATTTATTCTCGCGAGATATTTTCAACCTTTGGCCTTCCATCATTTCATAACAAACCGTTGTCGAATCTGTATTAAATTCCGCAATGGTCAGTTTTTTTTTTTTTTTTTTTTTTTTTTTTACGGGAGAGGGGAGGGGAATGTTTAGGGCTGGCTATAGAAAAAAAAAGAGAGACCAACACTCCAATCTGAAAAAGTAAAACCGTAAACAAATAAAAATATTTTTAAAAATATTTTAAAAAAACGTTTATTTTTCCTAGATTCATTTAATTAAATTCTATTTTTGGGGGTTGTGTTTATGTATTATTTCTCTGTTTCAGGCAGTTTTACCGCTTTATTTGCCTATAGACGGCCTTCAGGGAGATCGCCCACTTTTTTCATGACATTTCCCCTCTCCCTCTCTCTCTCTCCTTTCAACTGTTCACTTAATTTTTACTTTTCTTTTTCTTTCCTAGTATTTAAGAACCAAAAGATAAAGAACCACATAGGCAGAAACCTACTATTTAGAAGCATTCATGGCACACCAATCTCTGGCATCATCCAGTGATATATCTTCCGATTCACTTTCAGAAGATGAAAATTCATCTGAATGGTCACTTAATAATTCTGCTTCTGAATCATTAGACATTTTATGTTGAGCCCCAGGAAAAGTAAGCAAATGAAGAAACTCTGAAACTTTTGCTCTAGTGCGAGGTATTTTATAGCATGCTGTACAGTCAACTCCCCATGCAGTCAAGATTCAAAGTTCGCTATTTAGACTATAGTGCTTTCTAAAGCCAGAGAAGTGTAAAGTGAAATAAAGACAAAGCATTTCCTGCACATCTAGCCTTTGTAACGCAAACTGTATTAGATGGAATTTTTTTTCTTTCATTTCTTATTGCTATCTAAGGCTGTTTAGGATAATAGGGTCCGCATCAATCGGCACTGCACGGGGTTGACAAAATTAACGGAAGCAAATAACTTAATGGGCAACAATTTCAAAGAACTGAATCAGACTGAGAAAATCTACCTTACTCTCCCATAATAAGTCGAAGATTCGCCGATAATTTAAGAGAATTCTCAAGCATTGTAACTATTATGTAATCGAAAATTGAACCCATTTTTATTTGCAAGTATAGAGAATAGACAGAAAGAAGCATAGGGATAAACACAAGCATATTATGTGTTTCTGTGTGTAAATTTAGTTCTATGTTTTGCTTTGTTCTCATTTTTCATTATCAAGTTATATATATCCTCCTTTCTCTAGGTTTTATCATTCTCATATAGCTTTAATAGTAAATTTGACCATTTGGGAGCACTATAATCCGGATAAAGATATTTTTCTCTTAAACCGTCCAACTCAACTACATTATGACCTTTGAAGTTTCGCTTAAAGTGAGACAGAAAACTAATATTTGTAGAGCAGAAACAATCATGTATATTAAATACGATTTTTGACAAGGGAAAAATAAATTTCCCATTACGAAAAGAGTATTTTAATATTTGTATTACAAATACATGTATTTATAAATACTTGTATTGACAAAGGTACGTATGTGTGTATACATATGTATATAATAATGAGGATCATATTATCTAATTATAAATTGAAAGGGACTGTAAACTACTTGATTTACTAAACATAAGATACAATCAATATCCATGGTACATAAAAGATAAGTAACGAAAAAATATACTGATTACACTTGGAGAAATGTTTTAACAAAAAACCGAATTATTACTTATTATTCATATCATCACTATTTTCTATTCAAAATTTTGCCGATAGCAATATTTACACTAAAAATTGTATTTATCTTAAAAATTACAGTGAACTGTAATGCAGTTTTTTAACTCTATAATGCTGTAAATTGATATGTCTGTTTTTTCCTTCCATTACAAACTGTCTTGGCTTCAATAAACAAATAACAAAGGAAAGCTAGTTAAAAATGTTCGCCCTCAGATTTGTTTTGGAAATATGGTTTAGTTCTTTTCATTGTTGAAAACAATCTCTCAGCAGATACGAGGAAAACGACAGATATATTAAAGATAGAATTGACTGTGGGCAGGGCCTTAGCCAGAAATTATTTTCGAAGGGGGACTAAGGAGGAACGACATTGTTATTTGTGAATGCTACTCCAGTAAAACTACAGGTTTTGATATGCATGTATACCCCCAATTAGTATCATAACACAAAGTTTTACAAAAAAAAAAAAAAAAAAAAAAAAAAAAGATAAAATGAACAATTTTAAAGTTTTGAAAACGTGTCATGAAGTATCTTCACAGGGAATTTAATAGTAAAATAAACATTAAAAAGAAATAACCTATACATGATATTAAATTCTAACTTATAAAACGTATAATCGAATATATAAGTATAATCGAAAAAAAATCAAAATTTGGAAAGAAAATGGAGAAGTTAAAATTTTTTCTCTATATATATATATTACATATACGTTTACCTTAGTGATTTATAAAAAATTTTGAATTATTGTCAAATTTCTAAATATACATCTTTAAACTACCACCACCGAACGATGACCGATGGATAGGACGCTGTTCATCGGTGTCACAACTCGTAGGTACAAATCCCATTGCTGACATGAATGTACATAGCCGTTAGGAAGGCAGTAGATCCTGGTATTAATAGTTCTCAAGCAGCAAAATAGTAAACCGTAGCACTCCAAACCAAACTAAATATCCACATAAAAAATTGTAATAAATGCAGTTAAAATATAAATAAAATATTTATATCATAGATTTTTTTAAATTGTTGAAAGTAACTAGAAGAGAGATAATTTATTCATATTGATGCAATCAGTGCATTTTATTTCAAGTTCAGTTAAAAGGATTCTAAGAGGTTTGCTATAAATAAACAAAGCTAAAGCTTATATTTGCTGTAGTAGTTTTTTTATGAGTAAAACGATTAATTAATATTGAAGATCTACTCAGAAGTATTAATACTAACTGATATATTTCGATGTAAATCAACAATATTGTTACCTTTACGTAGATTATATTAGATTATTTAATTTTATACCCAAACTATATCAAAATAAATATATCTCCATTTTCCACAGAAAAGAAAAAAATTACAGTGATTGCTAATAGGTTTTTCTTAATATTTCCTCCCCTTATCTATAAATTTTATTTATGCTACGAATTTTTAAAAAAAATTTCGTGAAATTTATCTTTATATTTATATCAGTAAGACACTGAACTCTCTGGTAATGGACTTTCATAGTTTAAATTTTGTTCTGATTTAGCAATACACAGTAACTAAAGTAATTTAGTTGGAGTTATTCTACAAATAAGAATCTGTCTTCAGAAACTCACCATGAAGCGCTCCTAACAGGAAAATCCTAACAATAGATTACGGAAAATGAGCGGACTTGAATGACCATGGGGGCGATGTAGAAAAAGCATTATATTTCCGGCTAGCAGCCTAGCAAGACTTTTGTAGTCAAAGAAAGAACTTCTTTTAAGGTTTTTCATAAGAACATGGCTGCCTATGTTTAAACATAGCTAGGCAAATAGAGCACACAAAAACATAGGACATTGTCTTTCTACGCAACATTCTTTTAGAATTTCGGGGAGGTTAACGGTCCCCCAAGTCACCACCTTCCTTGCCTACGGCTTTGGTTGTGGAGTGTAACACTACAATGATAAGCATAAGAACTAAAAGAATTTTCAGAGCTTGGTTGTTTACCTGTTGATTTCCAGTTTTGATACCACAAACTGTACTATATACCAATTTCTGTGTAACTTACATTTTCATTTATAGGATGATAAACCATTTAATCTAAAAATGGTATTTTATTCAATAATAATGTATTTACGTGTATTTAACGAGTACTTTTATTTTCAAAATATAGGGCAAAACTTTTCAATGTCCGTTATACAAGGATTTTTTTTTTTTTTTTTTAAGAAAGATGTGTAAACAAGACCGACCAATATTAATCATGTGGCGAGCCATTCTTCAGTACCCTATACTGTTCAATATAAAGTAGATATATAAGGCATCCGTCATTGCCCGGGTTTTTTAGTTTCTTTCAGTATTCTGCACTATTACTAGAAATCGTGTTGCAAAGAAATGACTCTAGCAACTCCGACCCATAAACCAGTGTATATGTTAATTGTGGTTACTTTCTATTATTTTGCTACGTCAGGGCTAATGAAACCAAGACCTACAGATTAGAGTCGATTCTGAGTGACTACAAACTTTCATGCCCGCAAGTAGGGTTCAATCCCACAAATTCAGTACAAAAAGGCAGCGGTCATCATTTGGCAATTCATTGTGCATTAGAAGGTGCAACGTGCAATTACTGTTTTTAAAATAGATTACATTCATCAAAACAGGGCTCCCAACGTAAAAGAAGAATAGGAGGTCTTTTTTGTACAATCCTATGTTATAACATCTTCAGAATCCGTTTTGTTAAGCCGAATGCCCTTAGGAGTATTGAGAATAATTATATAATTTTAATTCCGGAAAACCATTGATTTCTGGAAATAAATATTTCAGTATATTTATACTTGTATAACTACTATTGTTCCGATGAGAACCGCTTGAACTCTTTCTTCCATACGTCACTTGTGACGAAAACTGTATAGCACTTAGCTAACTGTCCAACGCGCATGCGCTTACTATGTATTATTTTTTCTCCTCCTAAAGCGCGTCTATAGCGCTCTAGAGATAAGAGAGATAAGAGTTTCATTTCATCGATAGCTGACGCGTAAATTTAACTTAATTTTTCTTTATTAAATTTTTCTTAACTTTTCTCGTTGAATCTTTCTGTGAGTTTTGGATTTGATATGAACAACACACTGAACCACAACAGATTTAGAGGCATTCTTTATAGATATTTAGATTTAGATGAATGCCACATTAACATTTGGTGCGTCGGCCGGGAGTGAGTACTCGGACGAAGATTTTTGGAGTATAAGTTGGAGATCTCTAGTGATTCATTAGATCGAAGTAAGAAACTTTTGATACATTGATATTAACTGATAGTTCAACAGTAATTATTGAGTATAAATATTTGTTGCCAAATCACTCAAAGTTATTATAAAATGAATGAGTTATTTAAACTTAAAAAGAATAGAGCTGTTATACGTAGTGCTATTACAAAGCATGTTAATAAGCTAGAGAGCGAATTTGACAAATGTGATCAAAGTTCGTTGCAAGAACATTCTAATTATTTAGATAGGCTCTACACAGAGCTAAAAGATTTAGATTCTAAAGTTCAGAATATTATTGATAATGAAGAGGAATATGATTTAGAAGTAGAGTCAGCATTTGAATACTCTCAGAAAATAATGTTATGGAATTCCAAAATTTCTGTTCAATCAAAAACTTTACAATTCGAAAGAAATTCTCAGGCAAATTCCAAAGAACACAATGTTGCACAAACGTCTCAGATGGCGTTAGATCAGAATAGTCTCTCAGTGAGTTCGAATTCTGAAAATAGAAGTTCGGTGGATAATTCGAGTTCTGAGAACAGAAATATAAATTCCTCGAAATCAATTAAATTACCGAAATTAACTATGGATAAATATTATGGAGATCCGTGTAGTCGGTTGGAATTCTGGAACCCATACCAAAACTCCATTGATTCGAATAACTCTTTAACAAAAATTGACAAGTTTTCATATTTGAAATCATTATTAGGAGGTGCAGCGGCCAATGTTGTTTGCGGCTTCGCACTCTCTGATGCGAATTATGAGAAAGCTGTAGCTCTATAGAAAAAAAGATTTGGAAGAACAGACCTGGTCATAAATGCTCACATGACAAAATTATTAAACCTACACCCTGTAAAGGATTCTAACCATGTAATCGGGTTAAGAAAATTGTACGATACTTGTGAAGTGCAGATTAGAAGTTTAGAATCGTTAAATGTCACTTCTGGTATGTACGGGCATTTGTTACAACCCATTCTTCTAAAATTAATACCTGCAAATCTGGCTCTTGAATTTAATAGAAAATGCTTAGATAAGTCAGACGACGGTGAATTCGATGTAAAGGAACTATTGAAATTTTTAAAAATTGAAACTGAGTGTCGCGAGTCATCAATAATGCTTCGTAGCTCTAAAGGAGAAGAGGGAAGGGTGCTAAACCATTGCTCCTACGCGGGAGGCGGTGGAGCCAGATCAAAGCATTTTTCACGAGATAGTCAAATCAATCTACGCGGTAGATGCAGAACCTCAACTGACAGCTCTCAAGTGCACGAATATTTATTACCAGTGAGTGAGGCATGTATTTACTGTAATGCGAAACATGATTCGGAGCACTGTGAAAGTTTGAGCATCAGTGAAAAGAAAGGTACTTTGAAAAAACAGGCGCGATGCTTTTTGTGCCTCAAAGCACAACATCGAATTAAAGATTGCAAGCTGAAAGACTTATGCGAGCTGTGTAATAAAAAACATAACAGATCTATTTGCTATAAGCTTGAAAATAAATTAGACAATAAAACCAGGAAAATAATATTATTACGGCAATTTCTTATTGCACAGAAAATAAACTGGTTGAAAATTCTCAGTGCAGTGTATTGCTTCAAACATGCACGGCGGTAATTAAGGAATCCTCTAACAAAGATAAAACAGAAATTGTACGCGTGTTATTAGATAATGGCTCCATGAGAAGCTTTATTACTCAAGACGTTTCTCAGAAGTTAAAATTACAAGTTATTAGACAAGAAACTTTATCGGTATATTCGTTCGGGACCAATAAACCAATAGAGAAGGAATATAATGTAGTAAAATTGAAACTTGAGAATAGAAATGAACCTTCCTCGTGTATAGAAATAGAAGCATTAGAAACAGACCAAATATCCGCTACTAACATTCCTGCACCGGATATTAATTTAGTTAGAGCTAAGAAACAGCTAAAAGGGTTACAGCTTGCAGACTGCTATGATTACAGAGAAAATAAAATTACAGTTTTAATCGGTGCATATTATTATTTTGATGTTGTGTCAGGTAGACTAAAACGCTTAAACGATAAGCTTGTTGCAAGCGAAACAATTTTTGGATGGTGTCTTCAGGGTCGTACTGGATCAACTAGTGAATTGCTGAGTATGAAAGTCATAGTTCAAGAGAAATTGATTTCAGATCAGTTAAGAGAGTTTTGGGAACTAGAGAATCTAGGAATTGAATCTGAAGATAAAGACAGAAGGGATTTCGAAGAGCAAATTATGAAAGATTTTGAAGCTGGTATATTCCATAACAACAAGCGTTATAAAGTACGACTTCCTTGAAAACCAGAAATGAAGGAGTTATTAAAAAACAATCGAGAAGTTGCAAATAAAAGATTTTCGAGATTACGATGCAAATTTCAGAATGATCCAGTTTTATTCACAGAATACAAAGATGTTATAGAAAGCTACGTGAAGGAGAACATTATAGAACCTGTTCCTATTTCAGATGAAGCTCCAACTTTCTACCTTCCTCATAGAGCAGTTATTCGAACAGATAAAACAAGTAGATTAAGAGTTGTATGTGACGCTTCCTCACATGGCAAAGGAGAGGTATCCTTAAATGACTGTTTATTTACTGTACAAAATTTATAACCCGATCTTTTCCTTCTTTTAATTAGATTTAGACAATACCCCATTGCTTTGACAGCAGATATTAAGCAGGCTTTTCTGAAGATCGAAATACACGAAGAAGACCGTGACGTGGCCCGATTCCTTTGGGACGATACCCCCACCAGACCAAAAGAAGTTTCAGAGCTCAAGGAGTTTAGACTATGTAGAGTCTTGTTTGGAGTAAGTTCATTCCCATTTCTACTGGCTGCAACCATTAAGCATTACCTAAAGAGGTATGTAGAAAGCTTACCTGAAATTTGCGAAATTTTAAATACATCCGTATATGTAGACGACTTAATCAGTGGCGAAGAAAATGTAGAGCGAGCTTTTATTACGAGCATAGAAAGTATTAAAATATTTCAGGATGCAAATATGGTTCTCCGTAAATGGCACACTAATTCCTTAGAATTACGGGAATTATGGAGAAAAGTAGGGATAGATGTAGGTGAAACTATTGAGCCTAACACTCAAGCTTTGTTACCCCAAAAGGTGTTAGGAGTTGCTTGGAATGCCGATGAGGACATGTTTTATTTCGAAACAAAAAATTTAGAGAAATTTCTTTCAAAACGAATAAACACTAAACGATATCTTCTTCAAGCGATAGGTCGTATTTTTGATCCTGTTGGATTCCTAGGACCTTTTATAATTACAATTAAATGTTTAATTCAAGAAATTTGGTGTCTAGGACTAGACTGGGATGATTATCTCCCTGAGAATATAACAACTACATGGAATAAATGGTGCAATGAAATTGAGAAGCTAAAAGAAATTAGTATTCCTCGTTATTATTTAGCTAATGCTCTTCCGAAGGAAGTAAAGGAAATACAAATGTATTGTTTTTCAGACGCTTTTAAGAAAACTTATGGCGTCGTCGTCTATTTACGTATAGCACTTAGGGATGGGAATATTTTTACTAGTTTTGTGGCATCGAAAAGCAGAGTTGCTCCACTAAAAGTAATTTCACTACCTCGTCTTGAACTAATGGGAGCACTTCTTTCTGCAAGGTTGTGTGATAGAATATCAAAAGGCTTAAAACATGCATTTAAACGTTATCTGTGGACAGATTCGTCTATAACGTACTTTTGGATAAAGAATACAACCGACAGGTTTAAACCATTCGTTTAAAATAGGGTACAAGAAATTCACAAGTACACCAACCCTAGTGAATGGCATCACTGTCCTGGGAAAGACAACCCATCAGATTTAATATCTAGAGGACTATCTGTCGTCGAGCTAAAAAACAGTAAATTATGGTGGAACGGACCTGAATATCTGATTCATGATGAGGAAACCTGGCCTAAAATAGTACAATCTATAAAAGATACAGATATTCAGAATAATTTAGAAAATTTAGAGGTTCGTAAAACTGCGGTAGCGAACGTAACTATCGATCAAACTAAAAACAACGATTTGATTGAAAAATATTCTTCATTTAGCAAATTGATTCGAATAAGTGCCTGGTGTTTCAGATTTATCAAAAATTGCCAATTGAAACCGACTTCTAGGAAGAAAGATAACTTAAGTGCCTTTGAAATTAAAAATGCTACTAAAATGTTGGTAAAGTGGGTACAACACTCTGAATTTTATTCTGAAATTAAGTGCCTAAAAAATAAACGACCACTACCAAACAGCAGTAAAGTCCTATCTTTAAACATATTTCTTGATGAAGATGAACTTTTGAGAGTTGGGGGAAGGCTAAATTTGTCTAAAATTTCAAATAATCAGAAACACCAATTGCTTCTTCCAAAAGTGCATCATTTTACTAATTTGTTAATTGATTATTACCATAAGAATTCACTTCATTCGGGCACTTTACCTTGTCTCTAATTAGACAGATATATTGGATACCGTCTGGCCAAGACCGAGTGAGACGTATGATTAATAAGTGTATGACATGTTTCCGTATGAAAAATCAAACAGTTAAACAAATAATGGGTAATTTACCAAGAGACAGAATTGTACCATCTAGACCATTTGAAAAGGTTGGTTTAGACTTTGCAGGCCCTGTGATAACAAGACCTAATCTTAAGAGAACCCGCATAAAATTGAAGCCATATTCATTTGTTTCTGCACAAAAGCCACACATTTTGAAGTAGTTTCAGATTTAAGTGTTGAAGCATTCTTAGCATGTCTTCGCAGATTTATTGCCAGGCGATCGAAACCGTCAGTGATTTGGAGCGATAATGCCACGAATTTTAAAGGAACAAGAAACGTCCTAAATAGCTTACTTGAAATATGTCGTTCAAATCCTGTTCAGAATTACTGTGCCGATGAAGAAATTCAGTGGAATTTTATACCACCAGCGTCACCCCACTTTGGTGGACTATGGGAAGCGAATATAAAATCTATGAAAAGAATTTTACTTAAAGTTACAAAATCAAAAAATTCTAAATTTTGAAGAGCTCACCACTCTTGTGGTACAGATAGAAGCTGTGTTAAATTCACGTCCATTGTCTCCACTTCCTGCGGACCCTACAGACTTGCAGCCTCTAACTCCTGGCCATTTCTTGATCGGAGGCCCACTTTTATCATTTCCTGAACCCAATACTGCTTTGGATCTGTCTCTTTCCTCTAGGTGGAAACTAATCCAAAATCTTAGACAACAGTTCTGGACTAGATGGACCACAGAATATCTGAACGAGCTACAGGTGAGACCAAAGTGGACAAAGAGTCAACTCAATTTAAAAACAGATCAACTCGTGCTTCTAAAGGAAGTGGACCGATCCCCACTTACGTGGAAATTGGGGAGAATTCAACAAGTGTTTCCTGGTCAAGATGGAAATGTCCGAGTCGTAGAGGTAAAGACTGCAGCTGGAACTTTCCGACGAGCAATCACCAAGATCCTGTCTCTTCCCTTTCCAGATGATGTTGGACCACTGTCCAACGGGGGCCGGGATGTTCCGACGAGAACCGCTTGAACTCTTTCTTCCATACGTCACTTGTGACGAAAACTGTATAGCACTTAGCTAACTGTCCAACGCGCATGCGCTTACTACTGTGTATTATTTTTTTCTCCTCCTAAAGCACGTCTATAGCGCTCTAGAGATAAGAGAGATAAGAGTTTCATTTCATCGATAGCTGACGCGTAAATTTAACTTAATTTTTCTTTATTAAATTTTTCTTAACTTTTCTCGTTGAATCTTTCTTTGAGTTTTGGATTTGATATGAACAACACACTGAACCACAACAGATTTAGAGGCATTCTTTATAGATATTTAGATTTAGATGAATGCCACATTAACAATTATTAAATAAATTAAAGTAAATGCTATAAAATAGAAATAGTTTTCTGTGCTACATACTCAACTCTATTTTTTTAAATTTTAATGTTAGATGAACTTTATAGTTACTATAAGAAAATATGTTTGAAAATTAAAATAAATATGTTCTGGAAGTCTTTAATTATATCCAACTAAAATTTAAGAAAACTTTTAATTTTATGAATTAATTCGTTGTATTAACTCTGAAAATGGAACAGATGGTTACATTTAATTTATATAAAATTGTAGAATGCATCCTTGGTGAGGAGTAGATTGGAGATTTTAAAGACTGAAACAAAAATGCGGACAATTATCTGATATATAATTTTTGTATATAATTTACCGCCATAATTATATTATTAAATATCCTAAAATATCAATAAAAATTTATAAATTTTTTTTAAAGCCAACCTTTTGAAACAATTATCAAGAAACAGGCTAACTGGTTGGATAATCTGAGAGTTGGTTTCACGTAATTAATAATTACAGCAATCTTTGGTCCCGATAAAAGGGTTTTGTCTGCCTCGATTTATTCTTTATATAAAAAAATTTGTTGATAGAATATTGATTACAGAAATAAAAATCTTGCATAGAAGAACAAATTTAAAATTAATGTTAGTTATATAATTGAATAATGAGAGAATATCAAATATTTCAATTATTCGTAGGATAATGTTACATATAAGGATATTTATTCTATAACCCATCCCCCCCCGAAAAATGTTACCCTGTAAAATAGCATACATCCACTTTCAAAATATTCTACGCTGCAGCATAGGGTACGCTAGGCTCTATACAATAGCAGTGAGTTGTCTTTTGGTACTGGTATCAGAGGGTTCGAATCCCGCTGCTTACATGGATATAAAAGATACCGGGATAATTCTTTCTATTCAAAATAAAAAAAAAAGACTGCAGCAATTCTCACCTAACCCTTCAACCTTCGCTTGTGTTGAGATGACATAGAAATTTGGTAAATAAATACCTTTATATTAGGATTTAATTTCAATAATTCGTACATACATATATATATATATATATATATATATATATATATATATATATATATATATATATATATATATACTTAATGCATAAAATTTCGGAGCAAAATCGGTACCAAATATACTAATAAAAATTTACGTCTAACAACAACAAACAACCCAAAGGCGAGAAAAATTGTTTTATGTTCAAGTAATTCGAAAAAAAAATGTAAAGACTTAAAATAACAATTTTTTACTACGATGACTCACGGGATCAGGCAAAAAAAGCTGAAGCGAATGTAACTTAATGTTACACTGAACAAACACCCTTGGAAGGATCTTAAAAAATGAAGTTCCTCGCATTTTAATAAAAACAGGTTTTCAGACAGTGTTTTCTAGGCAATTTAATAAAATACACAATTTTAGTCCAATTTTCCAGCTTAAAACCAATTTCCCAATACAATAATTCAAGACCTCAAAATATGCAAAAAACATCCATTTTTCCTTCTAACCTCCCTTGGAAGATTCTTAAAAAATTAATTTCTCGTATTTTAGTAAAAAAACAGGTTTTTCGGACAGTTTTTTTTCTCTAATTTAATAAAATAAACGCTATTAGTCCAATTTTCAAGTTATAACCCCTTTCCGAACACAATAATTCAAGATTTCAAAATACGCGAAAATTTCGATTTTTCCTCCTAACCCTAATTGGAAGAATCTTAAAAAATGAAGTTTTTCGCATTTTATTAAAAATAAGTTTTTTGGACAGTTTTTTCTCTAATTTAATAAAAAAAAAACCGATATTAGTCCAATTTTCAAGTTTAAAACCCATTTCCGAACACAATAATTCGAAACCTCTACATACGCGAAAATTTCGATTTTTCTTCCTAACCCCCCTTAGAAGAATCTTAAAAAATGAAATTTTTCGCGTTTTAATAAAAACAGGTTTTACGGACATTTTCTTTTTCTCGGCAATTTAATAAAATAAATGATTTTAGCCCAATTTTGAAGTTTAAAATCCATTTCCGAACACAATAATCCAAAACCTCAAAATATGCGAAAATTTCGATTTTTCTTCCTAACCCCCCTTGGAAGAATCCTAAAAAATGAAGAGTCTCGCAGTTTTATAATCACAGGTTTTTCAGACATTTGTTTCTGAGCAGTTAGAATAAACAAGTTTAGTCCAATTTTCAAGTTTAAAACCCATTTAAAAAGACAGTAATTCAAAACCTCAAAATACGCAAAAATTCCGATTTTTTTCCTAACCCCGTTGGAAAAATCTCAAATTTTAATAAAAACTAAAAAAAAAAATCACTTCAAAAATTCTCACATTTTAATAAAAACAGGTTTTTTGTACAGTTTTTTCTCGGCAATTGAATAAAACAAACGGACTTAGTCCAATTTTCAAGTTTAAAACCCATTTCCGAACAAAATAATTCGAGCCCTCAAAATACACGAAAATTTAGATTTTTCCTCCTAACGCCCCTTTAAGAATCTTAAAAAATGAAGTGTTTCGCATTTAAATAAATCAGGTTTTTCGAACAGTTTTCTTTAAACAATTTAATAAAATAAACGATTTTTGTCCGATTTTCAAGCTTAGATCCCATTTCCGAACACAATAATTCAAAACCTCAAAATTCGGGAAAATTTCAGATTTTCCTCTTAAACCCCCTTTGATGAATCTTTAAAAATGAAGTTTCTCGCATTTTAATGAAAGTAGTTTGTTTGGATAGTTTTTCCTCGGCAATACAATAAAATAAACGATTTTAGCCCAATTTTCAAGTTTAAAACCCATTTCCGAACACAACACTTCGAGATTTCAAAATACGCAAAAATTTCGATTTTTCCTCCTGACCCACCTTGGAAGAATCTTAAGTATCTTAGTAAAAACAAGTTTTTCGGACATTTTTTTTCTCGGCAATTTAATAAAATAAACGATTTTAGCCAATTTTTAACTTTAAAATCCATTTCTGAACACAATACTTCAACACCTCAAAAAAGGTTAAAAAGTTCATATTGCCCGATAGAAGTATGTCAAAAAATCGAGTTCTTCGCATTTTAATAAAATCAGGGTTTTCGGACATTTTTTTTTTTTTTATTTTTTTTTTTTTTTTTACAATAATTTAGTAAAATGACCGATTTTAGTCCAGTTGTCAAGTTTAAAATCCATTTCCGAACACAATACTTCGAGACCTAGAAATAGGTTAAATGTTCATATTGCCTCCTATCCCCTCTTTGAAGTATGTCAAAAAATAGAGTATCTCATTTTAAGGATTTTTCGGAAAGTTTTTTCTCGGTAATTTATTAAAATAAACGATTATAATCCAATTTTCAAGTTTTAGGAAGTTAAAGCCGTTTCCGAAGACAATATTTGAAGACCTAGAAATAGCTTAAATGTTAATTTTGCCTCCTTCCCCCCCCCCCTTGGAAGTACGTCAAAAAATCGAGTTCCCCCATTTTAATAAAATTAGGGTTTTGGGACGGTTTTTTATTCGGTAATTTAATAAAATAAACAATTTTAGTCCAATTATCAAGTTTAAAATCCGTTTCCGAACACAATACTTCGAGACCTAGAAATAGGTTAAATGTTAATTTTGCCTCCGAATTTGCCCTTGGAATTATGTCAAAAAATTGAGTACCTCATTTTAATAAAATCAAGTTTTTCAGACAGTTTTTCCTCTGTAATTTTATAAAATAAATTATTTTAGTCCAATTTTCACATTCAAAAGCCGTTTCCGAACACAATACTTCGAGACCTCAAAAAAAATTTTGATATTGACTCCTATCCATGGAAGTATGTCAAATAATCGAGTTCCTAGAATTTTTATAAAATCAGATTTTTCGGACAGTTTTTTCTCGGTAATTTATTAAAATAAACGATTTTAGTCCAATGTTCAAGTTTAAAAGCCGTTTCCGAAAACAATACTTTGAGGACTCAAAAATCTAAAATACTAAAATCGCTGAACAATCGGTGTGGTTATGACCAGTTGACTTTTTATTTTTTTAACCTCAATAAATTTGAAGTTGCAGAACGTAGGATTAGTGTTTCTGTTGGAGCCAGAACTGCATTATAATTAGGAGGTCTAATTTTGAAATTTATCCCGCTCAAAATAGTTGCCAATCTTGAATGTATTTGGATACAAAAAAAAAAAAAAAAAAAAAAAAAACAAAAAAAAAAAAAAAAAAATCTTTTATTTCACATACACACCTCCCAAATCTTATTGTCTCTCTAAAGTCTTTGAACAATATCTGTGCAGTAGATCCGTTGAATTTTATTATTTTAACCTCAATAAATTTGAAGTGTTAGAATGTTGGATTAGTGTTTCTGTTGGAGCCACGACTGCATTATAATTAAGAGTTCTAATTTTGAAATTTATCCCGGGGAAAACAGTTGCCAATCTTGAATGTAATTGTATACGAAATATATTCTTTTATTTCGCATACACACCTCCCAAATCTTATTGTCGCTCTAAAATCACTGAACAATCCAAGGCCGTAGGCAGGGGGGGATTTGGGGGACTGGTCCCCCCCCCCGAAATTTTGAAAGACTATTTTGTAGATAGTAATGACCCACGTTTGTGTGTGTTTGTGCTATCTGCCTAGCTGTTCATGAAAATAAACAGTTATTTTCTTTAAAAAAAACCGCTCAGATCATAAAAGTCTTCCTGGACCGCTGGCCGGAAATACAGTACTGTATTTCCGGCACTGTATTCTGGAAATACAGTGCTTTTCCTTTCATTAATTGAAGTATCATTCACAAATAAAGATGTCTTTCTCCCTTGGTCCCCCCCCCCCCGAAAATAATTTCTGGCTACGGCCCTGGAACAATCTCTGTGCAGACTACCAGTAGACTTTTTATTTTTCTAGCCTCAATAATTTGAAGTTGTAGAACAATGGGTTAGTGTTTCTGTTGGAGCCACGGCATCATTATATTTAGGAGTTCTAATTTTTGAATTTATCCCGGGCAAAACAGTTGGTAATCTACAATGAGAAGATTGTTTCATTGATTATACACAGATACACACTACTCTCTCAATGCTTACTCTAGCTGTAAAATCGCTGAACAACGTCTGTGCAAACGATCATTTTTGACAGATTTTTTTTAACACACATAGAAATTTTTTCTTCTAAAGTACATTCATTCCATTTTTAATAACACACGGGCACAAACACAGAATTTTAGGTTTTAAAAGACCGTCATGCCATTTTTAATAATTTTCTTTGATTATCCCCGCGGAATGAGAACTGCGGTGTCAGCATATAATATGCGTATGTATTTATATCGTCCTATAAATATGCATGACTGAAGAATGGATACGTCATGCCTGTCTTTTGCTACCTTAATTGGAAGTGAAGCGACATCCAACCTACAGATAACACGGTTATAGCACTAAAAATTAACTTTCTGCGCGCAAACGAACGACAATCCCCCACCCCCTTTCCTCTAGCATCTGATTGTGAATGCGTGAAAGGATGTGAAGGAGAGGGAGCAGACTGGGCTCGGTTCCGCCGTCGAAAGTTAACCGAATTATGCGACCCGAACTGTAGCCCCCGCCGGTCACGTGACATTTTCCGTGAATGGCCCGCTGATTGGAGGTGGCGCGGATCAAAAGGGCAGGCGGCGGCGGCAAATCGAATTAGCCACCTCCCTTCACTCTCGCGCTTCTTCCACCTCCTCCTTTGAATGCGAAAAGATTTTTGCTGCCCCTTTGACGTCACCTCTCAGGGTTGCCGGGAATGCGCCCTTTTAGAAGAAAATAAGGTTCTTTCTCCATCTTCCAGAAAATTTTCCTCGGTTGCCTTTGGCTTGGTTATGCGTATCGGTTGCCAATTTCAAAAGAGAAAAAGAAAGATCAGAATGAATCGCACTGAAGACACGTCTTGCACTGAAATTCAGGAATGTCTTATGCACTATGCGTAGTGTTATCCTTTCTAAAATATGTTCCCATCATGTTCTTGCAGTTACCCAAGAGAACAACATCTGCAGGTTCGGATATGAGGAAATAATATCATCAACTTCAAAAATTGGATTTTTTGCTTTTTACATATTTAAAATTTCTCCATATTTCTGAATCGTTTATTTGTTTTCAAACTTTTCATTCCTTTTCTTCCGATGTATGTAACAGTGAAACAACTGAATAAATATTACTTAAGATGAAAGAAAGGGCATATTATTTATGGCACTGATTATACATAAACAAAACTAAACAATATAAAGCAGTATAAAAATGTAGATAATACTGTGAAATGGAAGCAAGAATATTTTTAAAGAAATAATACATAAATAAAATTTATGGTTAGAATAAATAACTTTATTTTAGACTGTCATTATATTCTGTAAAATTTGGTTATATTGCAGAAAGTTTTATTCCAATATCGTGCCCTGCATCCGTTTAGTTTTCTATGTGTGTTTTTCGCCCATTCCTTACAAAGGGACTGTTTTTTTCCTTTTTCAGCAAAAGAATGACACATAATAAATTAAATATCAGCATGTAGATGTGTTCAGAAAACGAAAGGGACGCAATTTGTTGTTATAACTGTAATGAAATAAAGTAAATTGTTCGACTTGAAGAGACCTACACACTCAAATACATTGTTTTATGCTTCTCATGAAATAAAACAGTGCTATTGGGATCCCTTGGAGAATAATGGGCGAAAATTTCCCAATCTCAGCTTAATAATTTTTCATACGTATCTGGAAAAAAAAAAACCATGATGTTTTTTCTTTAACTTTTTGCATTTTTATGACGAATAGTGACTCGACATCTGTTTTATCTCAGGAGCTCCTTTGTCGAGTCTGCTCGACTTTTCTTTTCTTTTCTTTTCTTTTTTTTTTTTTTTTCAACCAATAGATGCTTAAACAGAAAGATAGGTGGAGGAATAGTTTCGGGCTTGGTTTGGAGCATTTCGATCTACTTTTTGCTACACTTGCTACACGGGGGCTAATAAGACAAGGACTTACTGCTTGATCAGATTCCGAACGGCTACGAACATCCATGTCACTGTGGGATTCAAACCCATTAACTCTGGTATCCAAGATCAGTGCTCTAACCATTCGGCCATCTTTCGGCAACCTGGAGTTAGAAGACAAATTATTTTCTTCGTGTGTGTGAAACTTGCAATACTGCAAATACAACTGATGTGTAATTGTATTTGGGTCGTACAGCTGAAAGTAGATTCTGAACGGCTACAAACATCCATGCCGTCAGCGGGATTCGAATCTTCGAACACCGGTATCGGTGAGCAGCAGTCTACCATTTGGCCATCGTTTGGCTCCGAGACAAATGGGCAGTCATGACGTTCCTATAAAGTACTCTTCCCTTCCTGGAACTCCTGATAACAATTTAGACTGTAGATTTGAGAATGAGCAATGGGAGTGTACTTGTAATGGTATAAAAATCCTTACTGTGGAGGCATGAAATGAGCACCACTACCTATTTGCAACACTTTATTCTAAAAGCAATTCAACAAAATGTCCTTTTTCGGAATTACACTACAAATTGATTGGCTACGATATGCGTACAGTTAGTATACACTGCACATATAATATCACACATCTCATTCTTTTCTCATTCAATTCAGCCGAACACGCTCATTTAGAAATCCTTTTCATCTCGGGGATAAAAATTTCCAAGGAAGATTTTTGCACAGGTTTAAAAAAATTGCATCGTCTAAAATTAAATATGGAAAATATTACGATCTCTCTTCTCCTTCCAGGTATCTGTGTCTTGTACTTTAACGCTAGAACCGCGAGATGGATCATTTAGACCCAAAAACTATTTTGGGTTCAATTTTCTAGAGACGATTAACGATATATGACTATTAATCATAATACTCATATATCTTTACGATTAATGATATGATGACTTATTAATGATATTGCAATAAAAATCTCGACTTTTCCTCATTTTATACCCATTAAAATCTAAGAAAATAACATTGAAGTATCTGCGTGTATGAGAAAAATGGTTCACCACTAAGCTTCCAAGAGTGGAAACTAATCTGTAGATATTTGTCCTCACTGTAAAATACCGATATGTACAATATGTGTGCCTGAAGTGTTCAAGAGAGTCAATAATTCCTTTAAAGTTGTTGTCTATATATTTTTCTAACTCTATATACTTTTCTCTATTGTAATATTTTATTTCTTATCAATTAGTGTAATTGAATGTCTAAAAAGGATTGAATGAGATTGTGCCCTTTTTGAATAAAAACACGGACTTGTATTAATCGGGGCCAGTTGGGCCAGTTACAACATTCCTGACAATAAATACGCGAGTAAACGTTTTCGTTTTAAACATCAGTTTGTTGGTTGGGGACACAATTAATTACAATTAATAAAAATTAAATTAAGTGTATTATTTCCCATGCCAATTGCTGTTGTATTTTTATACATACGTTATATATATATATATATATATATATATATATATATATATATATATATATATATATATATATATATATATATATATATATATATATATAATAAAACATCAATTAATTTTTTTCATTTAAATTTAATTCTCGAAAAACACAAAAATTAACTTATTTCAAACTTAATATTTATCAGATAGGAGCATAGAGAGATCATTATACTGATTATCAGTGCTGACTTCGATCACACTTATTGAAATTTTAATAATTTATTCTCCTCTGTGTGGTCTTTTATTTTTCAAAATCATTCAGAATTAACTAATGGCATAAATGTGCCATTAAAATAAGGTATATTGAAACAATTCCGTATTCGGTGGTCGTCAGTGTCATGCCAAATGTGTATAATGATGCCATGGAGGGATATTTATACGCCTTTTTATCAATTACGCAAAATGTCTGTTAAAATTAAAAATATTTTCAATTTTTATCTTATTAAATTACAAAATAGACTGGTTTTTTTCTTTGGAATTTATTTGGAAGGTATCAAAACCCGCCAGATTTCTCAGTATATCCGTCAGTTGGTAAAATGAAACCATAAACTGTAAATTTTAAAAATAATCCGTAAAAGTTGGCAGGTATAAATCAAGTTTTCTCAGCTTTGAGGGAGAAAATTAAAAAGGAATATTCAAGGATTGATTGATCACCTAATACCAGAACTTTTTTTAAACACCAAGTTGAAAGAAAATTGTCTTAATACATCCGTTACAATAATTTAGAACTCCTTACAGAAGCTTTAAACTGGACCCACGGGATGAGTCATTTTGACCACAAAACTATTGTGTCCTTCTTTCTCAAAAAGTGACTAACGAAACTTAAATAATTTTCTCAACTTTTCCTAATTTTATACCCATAAAAAATCTATGAAAATAGAAATTGAATAATATGTGCCTAAGCAAAAAATAATTCATGGCTAAGCTACCAAGTGTGGAAACAAAGCTGTAGATATGGATTCTAATTGTAAAATACCAATAGGTAGAAAATATATAAAAATTATCAAATGGTACCCGAACTGTGTCAGGAACTTTGACTGGTAGAAACTCAATAATTCCGGTAAAGTTGCCTATATATTTTTCTGACTCTATATACTTTTCTTTATTGTAATATCTTATTTCTCATGAATTAGTATAATTGAATGTCTAAAAAGGATTGAATATGATACCGTATGAATCCAGTGTACTCGGGGTTTAAGGTAGTCCGCGGTTCTAGAGTTAAAGTGTTCATTATGTAGTACAGACGCAATAAGCACGCCGCGTTTAATTTTGTCTTGTTTGGCGATTTTGTAGATTTGCCAAGTCGCGATAGTGGAGACAAGACAGTTTGTTGTTCCTATATAAATTATAATAACTTATACTCTAGTGTTTAGAATGTTATATTTCTTTATATTTTGATTTGAAAAATTTTGCTAAAAAATTAGTGTTTCATTACTATTTATTATGATATTTCTTTAGAATTTCATCTATAAACTATTTTACAAAATGCTAGATTTCTGTTACTTTGAGTTTATAAGAAATACCTCACTATTAATTGCGAGTTTATGAGAAACAAGTCGTTTTCGTTATTTTTTATTTGACATTCATCAAAACTCGCTAAATTAGGAAGGTCGAAAAAAATGGCGGCGGGGCGGGCGTGCTAAGTGCATCTGTTACCAATCCATGCTAACGTCGAGTATCTTAATAAAGAGAAATATGTCTGGTGTGTCATGTGACAAATCGGAAGTATTTAGGATTGGATTACTTCCCTGCTGAACAAAATTAAAGAAAAGAAATCGCTATTATTGGATATCTTCAACAATTCGGTGGGAATAAACTATACTATCTCAAACAAACGAAAAAATAAACTAATAATAAATACGAAACCATAAGAAAAAAAAACAAAATTGGTGGGTTCCAAAAACACGGTCATTTTTCCATGCAACCTTCCAACTGTTCTTACAGTTAGTTCATCAATCACAAGGGTTAGAAATCATCGAATGAAGACGGGTAGCCTCGTCTAACGAGAAAAGCAAGTGACATTTCTGTTATGCTCGTCTTTCTCACAAAGGGCTCTTCTATGGGTGGAGTAATTTGTTATATATTTTCAAGTACTCGGCCATTAAAGTAAAAGGTGATCCTAAGTCAAGAGAAACATGGAATGAGAGCCCTTTGAACGTGAGAAGAAAATTTCTTAAAATTCGATAGGTTGCTTTTAAATGACTTGAAAAAACAATGACCAAGCCAAACATGTATAAAGAATACCATATCACATAGAGCATAATATCTTATCAGAGATATAGATGCTACCTTAGGAAAGAAAATTCATCTTGTGTTAGATTTCACAGTCAATCGACCTCAAACGAGCGCTTTAGAACTCTTTCTTTGTTCTATAGCACATGCTCGCTTCTTGAAGACTAGATTACCCTTTAAACTCACCAGAAGAACTATTTGGAGAAAGGAACATATTTGCAGTACCATAAAGATCTATAGGGGAAATATATTTTTAAAAATATAGATTGCTTAATCCACGATAAAATCCAATAGTTCGAAGGAAAGTTGCATAGGACCTCGCCACGGAAAAAAATCAAGACTTTGGGGGGACCGTCGGGTCAAGCAGCCTGAAACATGTCACATAGCAGCCTCTCGATTGGAACCGAACCGATGGTCTTCCTGAAAAACACTTCTTCGATGGCGGCAGGACTGACTTTCCGGACCTGGGACAAGACGAGGAGGAGCCGGCCAAAACGCACTTTCGAAGGAGGCTGCCGAGTCAAAACGTATTCGTGTAGCATTAGCTGGGTCTGATCTTGGAACATTTCCACCTGTAAGGGATCCCTCAAGCCGCTCGCTTCTGAAATGAGAATACATAAGGTCGGTTCAGCTATTTTAAATAAAGCTATAGTCACAGCAGTTTGGAAAAATAACCACTTGGAGGGGGAAACAATTATGGCCAGTCAATCATTTACGTTTTAAAGTGAGATTGGTCTTATTGATTTACAGGGCATTTGGAATTACATATTTCTCTGATTGTGATTGGTACAAGTCTTCGTTTACTTCAAGGTGTTACTTGTAGTCAATAAACCTCACATTTTGTTGTTATTGCTACTATGACCTAAGTTCTCATGTCATAAAGTTAGCTCGCGTTACACGAATCCCTGGTCAACTCAGTGCTTTTGTTACGCAAACATATTTAAACCAAGTGTTCTTTTTCTGAAAGCATTTCCCCATAACTTGGAACTCGAGCTTTATTGTGCCCGCTGACCTCCTTTTCACGTTTAATCACCATGCATATATTCATTGGAATAAATTAATCAAAAATAGCAACATGGACCAACATGGGCCATTCTCCAAGAATTAGTAAAGAAATAATTACAGTAGTGTTAGGAAAGAATGAGGCCAGTATCCTTACCGGGTCTGAAGAGAGCGAGTGCCTTGAGACAAGAATATTCGGTGGGGTCGACATGCTGGGAGACGAGCTGAGAGACGACGCTCTTCATCTGGTGCAACTGACAAGCCAGCAGGGGGCGTCGCTCGGGACTCGTCACACTGGCAAACGACAAAAAACCTATCGAATAACCAAAATGCCAAATTTATCCAGCTTCTAACTCCGGAATCAACACAAACAGGTGACAAAGATTAAAAAGACCGACCTTCATGAAGAGGGAAGCCCCACTGCGCAGCGCTGAGAACGAATACGTCACTCCAGGATTCTTCCAGGAGTATGGCTTGGTCGCGGAACCCCAGGCGGAGGAAGGAGGGAACGCCTCTCATCCAGCGCACAGACAGGAAGAGCAGGCGTGCTGCAGACTCTTGGGCAGCGTCGAGAGAAGGGAGGAAAGGGTCGAGTGGGTAGAGAGGAGGCAGGGGAAGCAGGCCAGTCCCGGGACTAGGGGGAGGACCAGC
This sequence comes from Pardosa pseudoannulata, assembly GCA_032207245.1. Lineage (NCBI taxonomy): Eukaryota > Metazoa > Arthropoda > Arachnida > Araneae > Lycosidae > Pardosa > Pardosa pseudoannulata. The sequence continues at coordinate 26,850 of CM063498.1, read as the reverse complement.
AACTGACTCGTCACTCGACTCGTCTGCAAGAGATTTCGGGGCTTCAGAGGGTGTGGCTGCCTTCAGATCTAGAGAGAAAAAAAGAAAGAATTTTCATACAAGCATGCTCATACCCATACATGTATATATGTGTGTGATGTGTTTTCACCCACAACAACCTTAAGAGTTATATTTATATTGGATAATGAACAGTCGTCGTTAGGTCATGAAAAAACAGCAACATTTGAAAATATTGGAAATTGTTGAGTTGACTGAGATAACAAGAGGGAAGATTCTGCCGCCGAAACTTTGTACATTCGTACTTCATTATATAGAGCCAAGAGGATGTAAAAGAGACAGCCAATTAAACAGTAAGAGTATACCAAGTGGGAAAGATAATAATAGAAACTAAGTCACGTAAATCAGTTATATAAAATCAGTTGAGCTCAGTAGGAGTTCAGTTGGTGTTATTATGGAAGCCAAAAATTGACAGAATCTAAAGAGAAACAAAAACTTTTCTCTGAGGGTTGTAGTTTCAGGCACAGAATCTCCAGAAAATTATTTTCGAGTATAGTTATATTTAATTTGGTTAATCTAGTTAAAATATCCTTATATATATATATATATATATATATATATATATATATATATATATATACACTCCTGGACAAAAAAATTAGCTCACCAAGAAGGAGTCATCAAAAGGAAACGAAATTTTACAAACGTAATGACTGCTTTGATATAAGTAAATGATAAGAAAATCAAAGAAAAACATTAATTTATTTCAGAGAAAAAGGCAAAAGAACGGAGGAGTTAATACTTCGTTTAACCACTCTAGCGCGAATGCACGATGAGATACGATCGCGCATTGAGTGATACAAGTTCTGTATGATGTCTTGAGACATTTCGTTCCATATTTGCCTTAACCTTACCTCTAGCTCGTTCAAAATCTTGGGATGCCCAACTCGTCGTCCCAAATGATCCCAGATATGATCGATTGGAGACAAATCTGGAGATCGGGCAGGCCAAGAAAGGGTAGTAACAGTGCGGAGACAGTCTTGTGACACCTTTGCCGTATGAGGGCGAGCATTGTCTTGTTGAAAAATGGCTCCTGGGAGCTGTTGCATGAGTGGCAACATATGTGGTTGCAGGATTTCATGAACATACCGCTGGGCTGTCATGGTGCCACGGAACAATACTAGGTGTGACAGTATATTGTAGGCAATGCCACCCCAGACCATCACACCAGCTGTGGGAGCGATATTTTGCTGTACAGCAAAGGCAGGATTGAAGTGTTCACCACGAGCTCTTCACACACGAACATGATTGTCATCACTGCCGAGACTTAATCTGGATTAGTCGCTAAAGACGACCTGGTTCCATTCCGTTGCAGTCCAGTTTCCTCGTGCACGGCAAAACTCCAGACGGAGACGTCAATGGGTGGGCGTCAAGGGCAGCACACGTAATGGACGCCGCGATACCAACTGTCCTTCAGCCAGGCGCCTTCGTATGGTTCGAGAAGACATAGAGGCCCCTAGTGAAGGTGTTACATGTGCCTTGTTGGAGGCCGATGAAGCAGTTGGCTGCATTTCTTATGAAGTGGCCGTCTTCTCGACAAATGGTCTGTCGAGGGCGTCCTGAGCCTGGTCTTCGTGTACATGATATCTCTCGGGTTCACTGGTCCAAGCACCTCCTCACAACACAATCAGAGCGGCCTAACTGACGAGCTACTCGCCTAGCTGACCCCCCAGCTCCCATCATCCCGACGATTCTCCCCCTCTCAAACTGCGAAAAGTGCTTATATTGTCTTCGAACACACCGTAATGGCATGTTTACCTTAGCTTTTCCTTTGTAAAGGATTCAGCACACTCAAACAAGCTTTGGTTACCTGTTTTACACTCCACAGAGTACGATGTTCAACGACCTCTACGGGCTATACGTAATGAGCAATCACGCTTCATTTCTAATCATTTGCATATATCCCCGACATGTACCTTCATTGCAAGTTTCTTTACTATCCCGCAATTATTTCTTGGTGCGCTAATTTTTTTGTCCATGTGTGTGTGTGTATATATATATATATATATATATATATATATATATATATATATATATATATATATATATATATATATATATATATATATATATATATATATATATATATATATATATATATATATATATATATATATATATATATATATATATATATATATATATATATATATATATATATATATATATATAGAGAGAGAGAGAGAGAGAGAGAGAGAGATGGAAAGAAGAGGGCTTTTATGATGATAAGCCTCAGAATTGTTCTTATTTCCCCTCTTATCCTTAAGAGGGGTGATTTTCTCCATACCTGTGGACTTCTTGCTAGACGGCATTCAGATTCAGATTTAGCCTGCTTCATCCGTAAGCATGCTGGGGTGCTTGGGGAACCTGGTTTCCCTCTCCTGTGTCTAAGCCTTCATTCTTGAACGAATAAGTAGATCCTTTCGATACATTCATTCCTGAGTCTTGCACTTCTTTGATGGCAAATCAAGCCAATTTTAATATTATCAGAAAATGTAAGTAATTTTGTCTCCTCTCCATGAATAAAGACAACTCCGAACATTAGATTTACTAAGCGTGTTGTAGCTTTTGTTCATTATAAAGTTCTGCCATCAGTTACAAAGCTTATCCTGTTGAAGAACACGTGAGTCTTATATCATCCAGGTTGTTTGTAGACTAGAGAGAGGATGTTTTCCTGTACTGATCACAGACGGTTTCGAAATCTACTAAAAAATTTTCTTTTCATTTTACGGCCAATCTTGACTCTCCCAGTTATTTGCTGCCTTTTTATCCGGCTGGTACCTAATGATAGCAGAATGCGTAGCGTGATGCTCGTGTGTTCGAATGCTGCAGCTGGCAGGGATGTTCACAGACGGTTGGAATCAGTTTTAAGGCGTAGGTCCTGGTCTCATGAGCCCTCGTGTAACACAACTGTAGAACGTAGCTCTCCAAATAAAACCGAACCTTATTCAGTTAATAAAATAAAAGTTCTTTGACTAGAATGCCTATGAAGTCAGTGTTTGAGAACATTTAACTGTCATGTTAATTCTCAGTGACACATTCCTACTGTAGCTATTATACTTTATGCTGTTAATCAGGATGTACTTTCCCTGTGTAACTTTCTTCAAGCTCTCTTCCTGCGTGAACTAGCTCATACTACTGCTAACTCTAATTCTCGGGGAAATACGGAAAAGTTGAGACAAATGGTAGAGGAGATGTATGCAATGGTCTGAGAGAGGTGTGGATTTAGTAATGGCATTTTTGTGTTCGAAGAGAAATGAGAAGATCTCAATAATCCTTTTGAAGACACCCAACCACCATCGAGCCTGTAATAGAAATCAATCTTTGTGATGTATGTGCTTCTCATGACTTTCCTATGTTGATATCCAGTGGTTCCTACTTCTATATCTTCTAGGATTGTTGAACCTAGAGTAAGTTAATTTCTCAGTCGAAAAATTTCAACGTTACGTCATAATACTGACAAGGTATTGTACAGTCATAAAATAAATAATATAGAAGGGCTTAATTGAAGAGCGTGCCTTGCTAATTCTACTTTAGTGGTTTTGAAGACAATCACGGCCATTCAGAATATGGATACACCCCCCACCAACTCACAAAAAAAGGGCTCACAAAAAAAGGAAGGTAAAAAGTTGCGAGCATGCTCTTGGTGTGTTACGCACCATCACGATTAAACTCCCATACCGCAAGAGGATGTAATCAATTAGGCTTTCCATGTAAATGCGTTTGGTAATATAAGGTCCTTCGTCGCCCAAGGTCTTGGAGGCTAAAGACCAGGTTTCCTACCCAAAACTGAGACAAAAAGCTACTGTTCAAACTTCTAAAGGTCGGTGCGTTGTAAAGTGAGCTGAATAACCACAAGAAACGGAGTTTTCCATGGAGTGAAGCCCTCCAACCGCTACTACGCCAGGTACCAGAAATTGTTATCCGCTCCGTATAATTCGACGAATGTTTCTTTTCGTTTGGTGCAGAGACTCGCCCAGTTTTTATCCTCCCGGATATTCAATGAAAGGCGAAAATTCTCGATTCAGATCCATATTAAAATCGGAACCCATGATAACCGTGAACCCTCTATAAAATGTTACTATGAATTTTTATCTTGTTTTTTAAATTGCAATTAAATATTGAGGGTGTGAACAAGTTTATGGATTAAAACGCAATTATGCATTCAAGCTATCCAGGATATGACAGTAGTTTTACCATTGATAGGTCTTGAATCTTCCTTGAACCTGAGGTGGTACTGCGGTGTTGAAGCGACGTGCTGCAGCGCCGGAGCTATCATTCGGGGTGGTTCTGGTGGCGGGGAGCAATAGGGCGCCATTCCCTGCCTCGGGAAGCACCCAGGCTCTGCACCGGTGGCCACCAGACGAGGCCTGCGTTTCGGTTGAGATCGGGAGGCACGCTCGTGTTGCACGGCTGCAACGAGAAAATAATGTCGTCACTCAAAGTGCCGCTGTATGACACATACACAAATAAACTAGCTCAAAAATAGGGTAGTTGCGCTATTTTATTGTACCTCTCAAGCTGCCAACGAAATGACAGTATTGATCAAGTACACTTATTCCTTTTTATATTACCGAGTCCTCAGCGCGGCAGCTAAGTCACTCTTATTCTCTTCCTTCTCCCACACAGACGCATATATACATACATTATATATATATATATATATATATATATATATATATATATATATATATATATATATATATATATATATATATATATATATATATATATATATATATATATATATATATATATATATATATATATATATATATGTATATATATATGCGAGTTGTGAACAATTTAAAAGGGAACTTTTTCGTATTAACAAAATGAATGAAAAAAAAAACCCACTCTCGCTTAAGCCTTTAGGATCATCCAGTCAAGCGGAAAGATATTTGAAGGATTTGATGATTAAGCGAAGCGATAACTGTCAGTTGGCGCGTAGGCGTAAAGCTGTCAACACACTCCCCGCGGGGCTTCGACACGAATAAATGGAAATGGCGAAAGTGACTCATAAACGGAAACTTTATATTAAATAAAGAAGTATTTAAACAAGAAATACTTATTTTTTCCATTCGCGTTACCTGTGGATACATGAGCCGCATACGATTAGAAACCTGTGCGGATTAAAAAAAATGCATTTTCTGGTGAAAAAGTTTGAAGCAAAAATGTGAAGGGACAATGCGTTTCAGAGTGCAATATGG